>CAUYQG010042687.1:185-38014 GCA_963574415.1 Tarsius wallacei
TTGGAGTCTCACTCTGTCGCCCAGACTGGAGTGCAGTGGCCACTCCCGGCCACCACAGCCTCAACCTGCTAGGCTCCGGCGATCCTTCCGCCTCAGCCTTCCAAGTAGCTGGAACTACAGGCGTGCGCTACCACGCCCGGCTAATTTTTTTGATTTATTGTAGAGATGAGTTGCCCAGGCGGATCTCAAACCCGTGGGCTCAGGCAATCTACTCACCTCAGCCTCCCAAGGCGCGGGATTACAGGCTGAGCCACCGAGCCCTGCTTCCAATTTTGAAAGAAGTTCTGCTGTGGGTAGAATGCTATCAGGAGCTGGGTATGGTGACACGCACCTGTAGTCCCAGCTCATCAGGATGTCAAGGCAGAAGGATCACTTGAGCCCCGGGAGTTCAAGGCCAGGCTGGGCAACATAGTGAGACCCAGTCTCTAAAACAACAAACAAACAAATAAATAAGTGCTATTAAATAGCATCGCATGCTACATAGAAAACTTTTATGAAAGGAAAAGTCAATCAATGTGGCAGACTTCATTGTTGCCTTATTTTAATAAGACAATTGAGTCTTATTAATAGACTCAATTTACAAATAAATTGCCACAGCCACTTTACCTTTCAGCAACCACCACTCTGATCAGTCAGAAGCCATCAATGTTGAGACAAGATCTTCCACCAGCAAACAGATTACAACTTAATGAAGGTTCAAAGTATTGTTAGCATTTTTTAGCAATAAAGTGTTTGTTAATTAAGGTATGTGAATTTTTTGTATATTTGTACCCATTAATCAGCCTTTCTTCATCTCTCCCCACCCAAGTATATTTTTTATGACATGTAATATTATTGCACACTTAATAAACTACAGTATAGTGTAAACATAAATTTTATATGCAGCAAGAAACCAAAAAATTGTGTGGTTTTATTGCAATATTCACTTTAGTTCAGTGATCTGATACTGAAACTGCAAAATGTCTGAGGTGTGCCCCATAAGATACGATGGCAAGCAAAGAAATGGACAAGCTTTTTGGTAAATCTAAATAGTCACAGATTGTTTTTAACACTTTAATATGCTAGTATTGCTGGAGACTTAAAAGCAAGGTGGTACTCAAATGCTAGAAAACAATAAAAGAAATATTGCCACAGAAGGCAGCAAAGTAGGTGTGGATGTGAAATGAGAGACTAGAAATAATAAACACAATAAATTTAAGTGGATTAAACTCATCTGTTTAAAGAAAGATAGTGTCATGTTGGATATTACTGACACAAAATGAAAGGTAGCTCATGCTGTTTATAAGAAACACTGAACATAAGAGGCGAAAAGAGAATGATCATAAAGCTGTTTACAGGCAAATACTAATGAAACCAAAAGAAAGTGGTGTTAGCAATATTAATACTAAAAACATGGACTTTTACGCAAAAAGCATGAAAAATTAGAGTTTTATTACTCAGTGATAGAAAGAGAAATTCAACCAAGAAGAATAAATAATCCTGTGTTTGTATGTATCAAATAACACAAAGTCAAAATATAGAAAGCAAAACTAGACAAAATTATACAGATAGATATAAAAATTTACAATCAAGGCAGTTGAGTCCAATACTTCTTTATGAAAAACTGATAGATCAAGCAGAGAAAATGAGTAAGAATTCATAAATTTGAAAAACACATCCAACAAACAAGATCTAGTGGATTTATGCGTTAACATTGCTGCAATAAATGGAGAATGTATATTATTGTCAGGAAAAATCTCAGTGATTACCAAAAATCAATACCTTATAGTGTTCTCTGACTACAACTAGAAAGCAATGCATGAAATAACCAAGAAAATACCTTACATGAAAACAATTGTTTTAGACAATTGAAAGCAGAGGCTGGCTGTGGTGGCTCATGCCTATAATCCCAGCACTCTGGGAGGCCGAGGCAGGAGGATTGCTTGAGTCTAGCATTTTGAGACCAGCCTAGGCAACATAGCAAGACTTCATCTCTACAAATAATAATAATAATAATAATAATAATAATAATAATAATAATAAATTAGCCAGGTGTGGTGGTGCATGCCTCCAATCCCAGCTACTTGGGAGGCTGAAGTGGAAGGATCGCCTGAGCCCAGGAGGTTGAGAATGCAGTGAACAGTGATCATACCACTGAGCCCAGGAGGTTGAGGATGCAGTGAACAGTGATCATACCACTGCACTCCAGCCTGGGTGACAGAGTGAGACTCCGTCTAAAAAAATAAAAAGATAAGAAAATTATAAGGTATTTAAAACTACAGTGGAAGCAGTCCGTATCACAACTGTGGACATGAACATATCTAAAAATATATTAGAGTGACATTTATAGCTTTGGGTAGATATTAAAAAGTGACAGATTAAAAATTAGTAATCTAAGCATTCTAGCTTTAGACGTTAAAAAAAGAAAGAGCATATTCTGAGAAAGTATGTTTGGCAATAATAAAAATAAGAAAAAATTAATAAAATGAAAGCCAATGAGACAAGAATGAAGATCAACGAAACCAAAGCTAGTTGATTTTATTTAATTTTTAATTTTGAAGATGTAGGGTACAATTCAGGGTTAGGTACACAAATGTTCATTATGCAGGTACCCTTGTTGATGAGGTATGCCTCCGCACCTGGCAGTTTCTCACTACTGCCAGTCCCAGCCTCCTCTCCTCCCCTGGCAGTTTCCAATTACTGCCAATCCCTTTCTTGTAGTATTATAATAATTGCTGAAGGTTCGCTATGAGTGAGAACATGTGGTACCCAGTTCTTTGTTTCTCTTGTAGTTCACTCAGTATTATAGACTCTAGGTCCATCTAAGTTGCTGTGAATTTCATACTTTTGTCCTTGATGGTTGCATAATATTCCATTGTGAATATATATAACACATCTTTAAAAATCCAGTTATCTTTCAATGGGCAGCACAGCTGGTTCCCTGTTTTTGCTATTGTAAATAGTGCTGCAATAAACATGCATGTGTGGGTATCTTTTTCATAGAGTAATTTGAGTTTCTCTGGGTATATTCCCAAAAAGGGGATTGCGGAGTCATATGGAAGGTCGAATTTTAGATCTTTTAGGAATCACCAAACTGTTTTCCACACAGGTTGTACTAGTTTACATTTCCACCAACAGTGTAGAAGTGATTTTGTGTGTGTGTGTGTGTGTGCGCGCGCGTGTGTGTGTGTTGGAGTCTCACACTGTCATCCAGGCTGGAGTGCAGTGGCACGCTCACGGCCACCACAGCCTCGACCTGCTGGACTCAGGTGACCCTTCCATCTCAGTCTTCCAAGTAGCTGGAACTATAGGCATGCGCCACCACACCTGACTAATTTTTTGATTTATTGTAGAGACAAGAACTCACCAATTTGCCCAGGGTGGTCTCGAACCCCTGGACTCAGGCACTCCTCTTGTCTTGGCCTCCCAAAGAGCAAGTAGATTATGTGGAGGTGAGGTTTGGGCTTCTAGTGAGCCCATTTTCCCCTGGTAGTGGACATAGTTCTCAGCGGGTGGTTGTGTGCCCCTTGTGTCCCCTCCCTCCCTCTCTTCATTAGCAGTGCCCGGTGTCTGTCGTTCCCACCTTTGTGCTCCTTGTGTGCCCAGAGTTCAGAGCCCACGTATGAGTGAGAACATGCAGCATTCAGTTTTTTGTTTCTGTGATAGTTCACTTAGAATGATGGTTTCTAGCTGCATCATGTTGCTGCAAAGGACATGATTTTGTTCTTCCCAAAGCTAGTTTTTTTTTTCTTGAAAAGATGAATTTAAATAGATAAATCTCTTACAAGATCATCAAGATAAAAAGGCATCATTAAGCAATATGCCTCAAAATAAAGATGTCACAACAAAGAGAAGCAGGATTTAAACAAAATCATAAGCAAATTCCATGAAAAACTTTATATCAGATAATGTAAAGACTTAGGTCAAATGGCAGTTTTCTAAATAAATATAAATGACCAAAATTTACACCAATGGAAAGAAATTACCTGAATAGAACTATAACCATTTTAACTGAACTAGTAGGAAAAAAACTCTGTGAATGCTCACACTGATTATCTTAGATATGTCAATGGTATACAATGTGATGGGAAGGATACGTAATTTCAGAATAGCGCTAATAAAATTTAACGTGCATTTTTTTCTTTTACGCTCTTGATACTTGTATCTTAAAAACTCGTGGCTACACTTAAGATCACCCAGGTTTTCTTCTGTTATCTTCTAGAAGTTGTATAGTTTTGCACTTTACATTAGGTCTGTGATCCAGTTTGAGATACTTTTTGTGAAAGATATATTGGTGTCTAGGTTCTTTTTTTTGACATGTGGTTGCCTAGTTGTTCCAGCGAATGTTATTCAACATTTGTTGAAAAGACTTTCTTCATTGAATTTCTCTTGCGTCTTTGTCAAAGTTCAGTTGACTATACTTGTGTCAGTCTGTTTATAAACTCTCTTTTCTGTTGTATTGATCTATTTGTCTATTCTAGTGGGGTGTGAGATGGTATTTCACTCTGGCTTTTTTCATTTGCATTTCTCTGATGACTAAAATGCTGAGCATTTTCATGTGCTTATTTTATTGTCTATCCCTGTATCTTCTTTTTATGAAGTATCTGTTCAAGTCTTTGGCTCATTTTAAAAACTGGGATGTTTGTATTCTTATTATTGACATGTATTCTTTACAATTTGCAAGTTGCAATTCTAATCTACAATTAGAGTGACACTTCTAATTTACACTTCCAGCTACAAATCCTTTGTCAGATATATATATATATATAAAATTCCTCCCAGTCTGTGACTTGGCTTCCATTTTTATTTTCTTAACAGGGCCTTTTGATGAGCTGCAGTTTTAAATTTTGATTAAGACCAATTTATAAATTTTTTCTTTTATGCTTAGTGCTTTTGGGGTCCTTTTTTTTTTTTGAAAAAAAATCTTCTTTTCCAAACTTATAAATATATTCTTCTATGTTTTCTTTGAGAAAACTTACAGTTTTAGCTTTTTAATTTTAGGTCGATGGTACATCTCAAATGAGTTTTGAGGGTGATGTGTTTATTCAGTTAGTTTAGCACCGTTTGTTGAAAAAATACTTTCTTTCTTAATCGAATTGCCTTGGCATGTTAAAAGAAAAGGTCAACTGTATGTTTTACCTTTTCTAAACTCTTCATTTGATTTCACTGATGTATTTATCTACATGTATGCTAATTCTATCCTGTTTTCATTGCTATGGCTTTTAGTAAGTCATAAAATTAGTAAGGTGAGCCATCAACTCTGTTCTTTTAGAAGTTTGTTTTGACTTTTCTAAGTCTCCTGCATTTTCATAAAATTTTTAAATCAGCTTGTTACATTTTCTCTCAACAATGAGGTCTTGCACGTATTTTGTTGAATTTATTTCTAAGAATTTCATAATTTTGATGCTAACTTAATGATCTTATCCTTTTATATTCAAATTGTTTGCTGCTAATATGTGGAAATATATTTATTTTGTATCATGAGTAGCTTTTTTTGAGACACCTTAGGATTGTCAATGTATTTGATGATGTCATCTGCAACAAAAGATAGTGCTATTTTCTTCTGTCTTAACTTTATGCTTTTTATTTCTTTCCAAGATGGCTAGCATCTTCAGCACAATGTTGAGTAGCAGTGGTTACAGCAATTATATTGAACCTTTTTGTTGCCAATCATGGGGGAGAAAGCATTTATTACCCTATTAAGTATTAAATTAGTGGTAGATTTTTCATAGATAAAAATTTTATCAGTTTGAAGAAGTTTGCTTTTATTCCTTGTTTTCTGAGAGTTTTTAAAAAGTGTCAGATGCTTTTTGGCCCCTGTATTTATTGGGATAACCATATAGTTTTTCCCCTGTATTCATTATATGGTGAATTAAATTAATCGATTTCTATTGCTAAACCAACCTTGCATTCCTGGGATAAATCTCACATGGTCATGATGTGTTATTAGCTTTATATATTGTGGTATTTGACTTGCTACTATTTTAAAAGGATTTTTTACCTGTGTGATGCAATTTATTGGTCTTCAATTTTCTTTTCTTGTAATGCCTTTATCTGATTTTGACATCAGGGTTAATCTGGTATTATAAAATGATTTTGGAATTTTCTTCCTTTTCCTTCTTTCTGAAAGAGTTTGTATAAGATTGGTATTATCTATTTCCTAATTCACCAGAAGAACTATCTGGTCTGGTAGTTGGTTGCTTTCAGGATTTTCTCCTTATTTTTGAGTTTTAGCAGTTTGACCACAATGTGTGATTTTCCTTTTATTTACTTTTCTTGTGATTTTCTGAGCAGCTTGGATATATAAGTTAAAGTTCTTAATCAAACTTGAGAAATTCTGACCACTATTTCTAATTCATAATGTTATTATAGCCTAATATTCTTTTCTGAGGTTTGCCTTCTGAATCTACTGACACGTAACTTTCTCAGAGTCACTGCTTTAGTTCTGTTCCTCATTTAACTGGTTCTCCTTGCCTCCTAGCCTTAGCCATTTCCAATACTGCTTGAGGCATCTTTCTAGAAAACATTCATTATTGTGCTACTCCCTTGTTTTAAGATCCCTCTAAGTTTCTTTCTGTATTAAATATTCTTGGCTTGGGAAGTCCCTCACAATCCAATCTATGTCCTGTGGTTGTTCCACATAGAACCAATGTTGAGGTCTTCTATGTTTCTTGGACACATTAGGACTTTCCATGTTTTGGTGTTTTTTTTGCACTTTGTATCTTGCCTACCAGGGTCATCCATTTTCGCCTGGTTTTTCTAGATTTAATCTTAAAATCTAGTTCAAATACCACCTCTTCTGGAAAGTCTTCCCTGGCTAGGTTACCTTTGTCCTCAACTTACCTCCTCTGGGTTGTTACTGTACTTATAAGTCTGCTGATATGATCTATCTATCTATCTATCTATCTATCTATCTATCTATCTATCATCCATCGTCTATCCACCATCTTTATAATCTCTTCTTACTCGGGGGATTTTAATCTTGATCAAAGTGTTGTGCCTCAAGTATGCCTTTTTTCGTACCCATAAGACGTAATAAGCATTGTGCATGTTGTGTAGATTCTCACTGTTGATGATGATATTACAAAGAATACTTCTCAGAAATGATACTAAAAGTAATGGTTTACATATAGAAACTAAATGGACACAGGTATGAAAGGAAAAACTAATCAGCCAGTTCCCTTACTACTCTCATTTATTGTTTCTTTAGGAACATTTTCTCCCACATCAAACATGTCAGGGTTCTGCAGGAATGGTGGAACCTGGGAAAATGGCAGATGTATTTGCACAGAAAAGTGGAAAGGACTGAGATGCACAGAGGGTAAGTTACTTGGGATAATACTAGGGTATAAGGTTTAGGTGACTCTTGTGTTAAAAAGAACAGCAAAAAAGCTTCTGGAAGCATTAACTAATGGTCACAGAAATAGTTGGCATAAGGGTGATGGCTTTGAAATGTGTTTATCAGCCAATAGTAAAGGCTGAGTTTTCTTCTTGGGATATTTACCTGTAAATTCAATATGCCTTGTCTATTTCCTCAAGTTTCTCTGCAAGTCACAGTTGTGTTTCCTTCTGGCTGCAATGTATAATCCAGGGCAAAGGGTGATAGGGTTTTCTCGGGTTCTTTCAATTGGTAATATGTCCTATTACCTTATTTTGAAGATCACCATTCTAACATGCCTAACTTTTGTGAAATCAAGATACATCTTCCTAAGTATATACTTATATTAAATTTTGGTCTTGTTTTCCTTTTCCTTGAAGAGTTGTTATTTAGTGGGTTGATTTCAATCAATGGTTTCTCAGAATCAAAGTTCAAGGTCATTTTTTGTGATGCGCTTCTCAACACTTTGCACACTTCATGCTGTCTGCTTAGGATTCAGAGCCTTAGATGCACACTCTAGTCAGTATCTCCCATACTCCCTATGACTTTGGCCTTTTGCTTTAACCCACATACTTATGACGCCTTTTGTAGGCTCTCTATTTTTTTTCTTTCTTTTTTGCTAAAAAAAATTATGATGCCTTTTGTAGGCTCTCTATTTTTTTTTCTTTCTTTTTTGCTAAAAAAATTTAAAGGTGGAAAATTTTAGAAATCATTTCTCTATTTTTAAGCGCACAAAAAAATTGTGTTCAAATTATTCTTCCTTGGTTAGCTCAAAAGTAAAATAAAAAATGACAGCACACGAATATTTTCCTGAGGTTTGCAGTGTCTCCTGACCACCCAGCCTATCTGCTGGTCGCAGTTATCATGTCTGGGTGTGGGATGCATTGTCTCCCACCAAAGCTCGCTCTTTATTTAGTCAGACAGGAGACTCAGAGAAAAACAAGGTGGCCATTTTTGTTTCCTTATTCATGGGAGTCAAGTAAGATTTTAGAATCAGACATGCCTGTTTTTTTGGCACTATATTTTTAATTCTCAGAATTTCAACTAGTCTGATACACCATTCTTGCTGATGTGTTAGGGCTTATATTCCATCTCTACCCAGGTTTATGTTGTGCACATTTTAACTGGATCCTGTTATCTAACACACAAGTTAGACACTGGAGTAACATCCTGATTATTCTAATGGCAGTAACTTAACTGGATAGGAAAATATAGTTCTTGGGATACCAGTGGATTTTATAATTCTTCTATTACCCTTCAAATTACACTGCATGGGTTCTGAACTTTGACTTTTATCTGGTTTCAGGTTTGAAAAAGAAAAGTAATTTTTAAAAACATTTTCAGTCAAATTTTATTTTTTAAAAAAGCAGCAGTTCATTACAATTCAAGAATCTAATCTAAATATGTACTTGACAATGAAGCACATCTGAGTATGGAGTGTAAAAGGTAAGAAGAGTACATTTATAATAAAAATATTTTTTCTTTCAATTACAGCTAATTTCTGTGAAAATAGTACCTATCTGAGTTATACTTTTGGCAGAATTCCAGTGGGCAAATATGGACCTTCCTTGCAGACATGTGGCAAGGATACTCCAAATGGTATGTGTTTTTCCAAAATCTCCTCAGTTTCGGCATAAGAATCGTTATGCCGAGTCATTCCTCTCATCCCTCCAACTAGCGTTAGGTCCCTGGAGGAGGCATCAATAAAGGTTTTTCTGTTTTTGTTTTTTTTAAGTTAGAGTCTCACTCTGTTGTCCAGGCTACACTGCAGTGGCATCCTCAAGCCACCGAGGCCTCGAGTTGCTGAGCTCAGGTGATCCTTCCACCTTAGCCTCTCAAGTAGCTGGAACTACAGGCATGCGCCACCACGCTCAGCTAATTTTTTATTTATTGTAGAGACAGTGTCTCGCCAAGTTGTCCAGGCTGGTCTTGAACCTCTGGGCTGAGGCAATCCTTTCGCCTCCGCCTCTCAAAGTGATGGGATTACAGGCATGAGCCACTGCACCCAGCTAAGAGAGGTTTTTGTGGAAGGATCTGGCTCCCTTTCATACGCCAGGGTTCAAAATTTAGGGTGGTATGTCACATGATCCTAATTTTCCTGAAAACCTTAATATGGATTAGTTGTTTATAAATTCCTCTTAATCCTACTCTAACTGGTTTATTTTTCCAGCTTATGCTATCTTGTGGAGTTCAATCAGGTTAACATTTGCTCTTTGAGTTGCATAATTTGTCACCACTTTTATAATTTGTCTATGTTATGAACATATACCATATACACGTTCCGACCTCATCTTTTTAGGCAGAGACACATGGTTAAGTCTGCTCATCGTTGGTAGTCCATCTTATAGCACTTTCTATTTCTAATATGATAACATCTAGGATTTTGATGACTTTTTTTTTTTTTTTTGAAGTTGTAGTCTCACTCTGTTGCCCAGGCTGAAGTGCAGTGGCACACTCACAGCCACCCCATTGTCGACCTGCTGGACTCAGGCGATTCTTCCACCTCAGCCTTCCAAGTAACTGGAACTACAGGCGCGTGCTACCACGCCCGGCTTAGTTTTGATTTATTGTAGGGACAAAGTCTCGCCAAGTTGCCCAGGCTGGTCTCGAACCCGCCGGCTGAGGTTGATGACATATTTCTACACTAAATTCTATCTTCTGTGAATAGCTTTTAGAAACTCATAGATCCCCCTTCTGATAGCAAGAGCCTATTATCCTGTATAATTTTCCCTAAATGTTTTACCTGTCCCTTATTTGCATTGACTGACTAACCCTCCTACCTTTCACATCTTTCTGCAGGTAATTTCTCTCTTGCTGTAGAACTGGATACAGCCAAATATAGATCATTTGCAAAAATGTTTGATAAAACTGCTATCAGTAATACCCCTGGGGAGGATGTCACCTTTTATTTAGATGTTTCATTTTTGTGTATGTCAAGGACTCTTTGAAACACTAAATTGCATGAATTGCTTTTTATGTGCTTCTTTACCTTATTTATTATTTTATTTTATTTTATTTTTTGAGTCAGAGTCTTACTCTGTCACCCAGGCTGGAGTGCAGTGGCATGCTCACGGCCACTGTAGTCTCGACCTGCTGGGCTCAGGTGATCCTTCCACCTCAGCCTTCCAAGTAGCTGAAATCACAGGTGTGTGCCACCACACTTGGCTAATTTTTTTTTCTAATTGTAGAGATGAGGGCTCACCAAGTTTCCCAGGCTGGTCTCAAACCCCAGGACTCAGTCAATCCTCTCACCTCTGCCTCCCAAAGTGCTGGGATTATAGGCATGATCCACCATGCCCAGCTTACTTTATTTATTCTAAGAGATTATGTTTTATCTGCATTCCATTTGTACAATCCAAACTGCTTCCACCCACATATATCATGCTTACCCAGGTAGTCACAGTACTGCTCTTTACAAAGGTCCTTTTGACCTGTTGATTAAAAACTCAGAGGGTGAAGCTGGGGGGCTTCAACTGTATTAGTAGTTAATATACATACTACACATACCAATCTATACTGCATGGTATTCTATGGGTACCAATCTTAATTTTATGTTTTGTATGTCTTAAATATCTCACTGTGATTTATAAAACAGGTACAACTTACAAAATATTAACTATGTGCCACTGAATTAGGAAGATTAAAAGTGTCAGAAATATACACATAAGGGGGCATCACACTTATTTAATATATATTAATTTGGGGGGTCAAGAGAGTCGACATCTTTCACTGTTTATTTTTCTCTTCTGACCATCTACTATGAAAACTAGTTTATTAAATTTACCTTTGAATTTAATATTAAACCCATAATATACTTTCAAAAATATAGATTCTAACTGTTGGTAAATTTGCTTTTAGTTTTATATTAAGAATTACTTCTAGACCAGTCACAGTGGCTCACACTTGTAATCCCAGCACTTTGGGAGGTCAAGGCAGAAGATTGCTTGAGGCCAGGAATTTGAGACCAATCTGGACAACATAACAAGACCCCATTGCCTATATAAAAAATACAATTTTTAAATAAAAAAGAATTACTTTAATTTTCTATAACAAATGATCAAAATATGCAATGATTTTTAAGTGGGGATATTTGTACTTGGAGGTAACATTGAGGAAAATATGTATTTGGCATGTGATCATATATATATGTAAATATATTAGAAATTTTCATTATGCCTTGGAGTAGAGGTGGAGCCATCATATAAATTAAGAGTGACTTTGACCTTCTACTTTATGTGCTGCTGAAGCAATCTTTAATTTCTTTGTTTGTAGTCATTGCCAAGAGGTAGCTGCCCAAATCTGGTCCTATGGAAAAATTCACCTACTGTTTAGCTGTCTCTCAAATTATAATTTTATCTACAGCAACTACTTAAGTATTAGCTCTATGAAGACAGTGAGGCAGGGAGGCTCAAGGGATAATCCCAGGAAATAAACCCAGCAAGCATTTATAGAGGCAACTAGACATCTAACAGGTGCTGGAATACAGCAGAACTCTGCTTTTCAGGTATCACCTGGATTTGCATAAGGAAGGAAAAATCAGCCCACAATTCAATATCGCTAAGGAATTTTTCATATTGTTTCTTGTCTCTTAGCTTCGTCTTCCACCATTGTGTCCAATTCTAAGCCATTATGCCCCTAGTTGTTGAAAGGTAAATCTTCCTTCAAAAAAAAAAAAAAAAGGAAATAGTCAACTGGTCTTTTGAAGTCCAGATTTAAAAATCAAGACAAATAACCTTTCTGAAATAGTATGTATTAGATCATCCCAAATTTATTGGCCTAAAGCAATAATGATTTAGATTTCTCACAGTTTGGTGGCTGACCAGCGTGGCTGTACTGGGAGATTCAAAACACCTTGATCCCTTGTCTGGACCATGGGTGCCGGCTGTCAGCTGGAGTGTCTCAATTCTCCTCCACATAGTTTCCACCCTCCTGTGGGTTAGACCTGCTTCCTTACAAGGCAGTCTCAGGATAGTGTTCTGAGAGGGGGAAGGCCAATATTTCAAGGCCTCTTGAAGCCTAGTCTCTGGAATTCACACATTTCTGCCACATTCTAATGGTCAAAGAGAGTCTCCAGGCCAGTCTGATTCATGTTGTAAAGGAACAGACTCCACTTCATGATGGGAGGAGCAGCAGTCACATTATGAAGGGACACTTGTGTAGGTACTGGAGGTTACTGTGACTGTCTTTGCAAACACTGTTTTTTTTTTTTCAAAAAGTGGGCAATCCAATGGCAGTCCGGCTATGCAACCTGTCTTCCTCTGGAGAGATACAGTTACAAGATGTGAAAGTAAGTCGTTGCAACGAAACTCTGAAAGACCTGGAAAATCAGGTATGCCATATGTCCATTTGATGAGCGACTGGAAAAGATCTGCCTTGTGCAAAGTCTCCACTCTTCAGATAATTCATGGCCAAATCAAATCCTTTCTAAGTCTCAAATTAGAAATAACAAAAACTAGTAACTAAAACCACTCTTATTTTTTTAAGTTGACACCTATTTATGAAAAAAGACATGTTCGTTGAGCAAATTTCTGCAAATGATAATCTTTAGCACATTTTCAATGGACTCATCTTTGTAGAGCAGTGAACTTTTGACTGACAATAGATCCCTGATATCTGAGACCAAAGGAGGGTCTTCTGATGTTCTACTGGATCAGAAAGAAGAGAATACAAACTATAACCAAAGACCCTTTGAGACAGGAAACTCTAAACCTGGTTGCTGGTTCTAGGGCTAGATCTGTGACAGGTGAAATGGGAAGTACACCTGACCAGATATTTGTTCAGGCAGATTACATTATTTTGACTAAGGATGACAAGCTTGGAGGAGCTAACACCAGGGACCAAGCAAGCGGGGGGAGAGGGAATGTACCTTTATGTCGGTCTTTAATATGTGCTGGGCATGCTGTATACGTCATCTTATTTAATCCTTATAAAGCCTCTGTGAGTTAAGAGTTATTCCCATATTATAGATTATTATAGCTAATAACACTTACTAAATGATGAGCACCTATCACGTGCCAAATACTGTGCCAAATGTTTTATATAGATTATTAGCTTATCAGATTAAGTTCTTAAAGCACCACAGATAAGTATTAATGAACTCAAGTCATAGATGAAGAAAATGTGACCGAGAGCTGAAGTGTTTTGCCAAGTGGCCACAGCCGCAAGGTGACGGAGCTGTTCTTGATTTTAAAGTCCACAACTGCCGGGCGTGGTGGCTCATGCATGTAATTCTAGCACTTTGAGAGGTGGAGGGGAGAGGATTGCCTGAGTCCAGGGGTTCAAGACCAGCCTGGGCAACTTGGCAGGACCTTATCTCTACAATAAGTTAAAAAAAAAAAAATTGCCAGGCATGGTGGCGTGCGCCTGTAGTTCCAGTTCCTTGGAAGGCTGAAGTGGAAAGATCGCCTGAGCCCAGAGGGTCGAGGCTGCAGTAGCTGTAAGAGTGCTACTGCACTCCAGCCTGAGTGACAGAATGAGGCTTCAACGCAGGAAAAAAAAAAGTCCACACTGTACTACACTGGCTCCCTAACCACAGGTGGGCAGAGTGGGGGTGGGGTGGGGATGGGAGTCGAGTGTAGAGGTGGGGCCAACCACACAGGTGGGAGAAAACACTACCCATTCTGGGGTGTGACAAGCTAGTGTTTGACGCTTGGCTTTGCCACTTCCAAGTTGTGTGAGACTTGGGTGAGCTTCTTAACCTCTCTGAGCCTTTAAATGGGATGAGGGTGCTCAACTCGCCAGGCTGTTTTTCTTATTAAATGCAATAACACTTGCAAACGTCTATCAAGGAACCAAGCATGTAGCAAGGACCTGGCTATAGAGTGGGAGAATTATGTTTCTCTCTACTGACTGGATATTGTTTCTGACTCTTCCCCAAGTGTGGATAACATGATATTGGTTTGGTTTTTGAAATCATGCTGCCATCTAGTGGAAGTTAGGCCATATATGTACATTGATGGTTGCACTAATGGCAATATGAATTCACATGCTTTACTTACAACCCAGAGCCCTGGGGCTACCCAGACAGTTTGTGCTGCAAAGCCAGTTAAAAAAAAAAAGTCCAACCCATTGCAGACCAGTCATTTTGTAAAATACAATAAAAGCAACTTACTAGAGAAATGAAGTGAAAAAGATACATAATATACAACCCACATTTTTTGAATTATTAGATTCAACAGCATAAAATTCCTATATAAATTTCTGACCTGCCGGGCTCAGTGGCTCAGCCTGTAATCCCATACCTTTGGGAGGCTGAAGTGAGTGGATTGCCTGAGCCTGCGGGTTCGAGACCCGCCTGGGCAGGTGAGACCTCATCTCTACAATAAATAAAAAAATTAGCCGGGCGTGGTAGTGCATGCCTGTAGTTCCAGCTACTTGGAAGGCTGAGGCGGAAGGATCGCCGGGGCCCAGCAGGTCGAGGCTGCGGTGGCTGGGAGCGGCCGCTGCACTCCAGCCTGGGCGACAGAGTGAGACTCCAACTCAAAAAAAAAAAAAAAAAAAAAAAATTTCTGACCTTCCCCCCCCATTTCTGTGTGTATCTTCCCACAAATTTCATAACAAACAGTGAACCAACGTGAACCCATGGGTACGCTTGAGTAGATTCAATCCAGCTAAGGCAGCCGTTGTAGTGACTCAGTCCTGACAGACAGGAAAGGCTGGGAAAATCACTGGCCTGTGTATACTTTGTCCTTTGCTCAAGGAAAGAAGCAAATGTGAAAAACTGGATGGAAATTATGTTCAGGAGACAGAGGCGCTGTTAAATTCCAGCTTATTTACCTGCAGTTTCTTGCAGAGCGCTTAGACATCGTTGTATAAAGCTAAGTTTTGTTGTTGTTGTTGTTGTTTTTAAATTTTTAAACAGCTGGGGAGTGACTCAGCAGGACTTGATAGTATTTCTAATGAAACCCAGATTTTAACATCTGATGCCAATAAATTGACTGCTGAGAACATCACTTCTGCTGCGATAGTGGTTGGACAGATCTTCAACACATCTAGAAATGCTTCACCTGAGGTAAAACTCACAGAACTTTTGTTTTTTTGTTAGGAGGGGATTGGGAAAGAAAGAAAGACATCTCCAACTCTACTCTTTATTCCATGATATAGATTTGAGCATGGTTTAGGTTACTTGCAATCATTACACAAAGCACTCTTTCTGGGAGATGCTCAAAGAAATTAAAAAGGGCTTCTTGTCCAAATATTTTCTTTCTGGATATTCGCAATGATCATTATCATCTTAAGATTTAAATTTAAATCTTCCAAAAGGTCCTGGAATGAATAAGTCTATTTCACCTTATTAATATGCTTAACAACTGCATTTGACTTCACCATCATTCCTATTCTATTCCAAGTAACTAGTGTTTCAAGAAACTTACTTTGGGACATGCTACTCTAAACCGATCCCTTTCTGTTAAGGAAATTTGCATTTGGTTTTGTCTTTCTGAAAACTTTAAGCCTAGTTTACATTTCTGATATTATAACCTGCTAAATTCTGGTGACTGAAAACAAGTAGTATACTCAATATTTGCCAAATGGTGTGGCTTGAATACTGATCAACTAGGGCTGTAAGTCACCAGTTATGGACGGACCCAGTGCGTACCAGCTGAAAGTCAGCATACCCTGAAAATTGCCACTCCTTTCTTCCATCCTATTTTAATGTCGTATTTCAAAAAAAAAAAAAAAAAGTATTTTATGTTATCATAGGTCCTTTAGAAAGTAGGTGGGATTCAAGTCACAAGTTAATAAAAATAGAATTGAAAAATAAAAATATTGACTACTGAATGTGGAATTTTTGGAGGAATCAGCCAGTAAAGGTCAAGGGCATCAAATACCCCCAAAGAGGACAGTTAAAAAGCACTCAAATGCCAAGAGATCATCTCTCTGACATACTCCTGACTTTTTGATTGTAAGAAAACTAGAATTAATCGAATGGTTATACTAAGTTTAATTAAATTATGCTAAGTATTTTGAGCTGTAATATTTAACTACCAGAGCACTGCTCTCTTCTTATTTTGTCTGTGCTTTTGTATCCCAGCATCTGTTTTTGTGTGTTTTGGGGGTGTGTTGGAAATTCTGTGAAAGAACTTGCAATGAGGTCACATTCAGAGATGTAAGCTTCCTAATTTGTTATCTTAGTTTCTATTTTCACTTTGCCTTATCTTGAGTCTCTCTGCCGTGTTCTGTGAATTAAAAACTAAACCTTTAATTTTGGAGAACAGTTGTGCCTGTATTGTCATGCCAGTGGTGCCACTTGCTACTAAAATATTTCATGATGATGATGGTGATAATAATGTATGATATGTGTCTTCTATGATGATCAGTGTCTTCTCCTTGACAGGCAAAAAAAGTTGCTATAACAACAGTGAGTCAACTTCTAGATGCCAGTGAAGATGTTTTTCGAGAAGCTGCTGCTAATACTGATAATAATGATGGCTTTACAACGTAAGCACAATTTCAATTTGGAAAGAAAACTTGACAAAGTGCTGTTTCTTTTCCTAGGTTAAAGCATTAGCAGAGGCGTCCTTATTTCTCTCATGGACGCAGTAGCTGGCTGGTTCCTCTGGAATACAGACAGAAGCCTTGACTTTCTGACCTTTAGTTGCTAGATGGAGTGGTCTGTGTTAGGCCTGGGAGTTAGAGAGTAGCTAGACCGGTTTAGACAAGAACTTCTCTTCCTTGCCTTAGTTTGGCATTGCCAATGGGCAACCTCCATGCGTGACGGGATTTCTTCCAACTCCTTTCTCAATGCACAGAGCTGCAGAGAATAACCTCACTTTTCCAGACACAATGCCAGCTTCCAATCCACATCTCAGCTGTCTCTTTCCAAGACCCTGGTGTATTGTTTTGTTTTTTGGTTATTGTTTTTCAGTTGAGGTCTCACTCTGTCACCCAGGCTGGAGTGCAGTGGCACGATTATGTCCCACTGCAGCCATGAACTTCTGGGCTCAGGTGGTTGGTCCTTCTGCCTCAGCTTCCCAAGTAGCTGGGACTACAGGCGTGCACCTCCACACCTGGATAATCTTTTGATTTTTTTTCTTTTCTTTTGTAGAGACAAGGTCTCACTCTGTTGCCTAAGGTGATCTTGAACTCCTGGGTTCAAGCAATCCTTCTGCCTTGGCCTTCCAAAGTACTGGGATTACAAGTGTGAGCCACCGTGACCAGTTCCTGGTGTATTCTGATAAAACTTTTTTCTTTCCCAACACTACACTGAAAAAAATAATAGTTCAACATTTCCTGCTTCCTTTTTTCTTGTCTCCTATGTTCTGGAATACTCTTGGTTGTATATTTGTTTTGAAACTCGTGTACTTTATTCACAGAGACCCTTCACTGAGATTCACTGTATTTATACTTTACATACAGTTTTAAAAGCCCATTTTAAATTTAAATAAACATGCATTGATCATTGTTAAAAAAAATAAGAAAGAATGCAGATTAGCAAATTTTTAAAATTATTCTACCTTTATTAACCTATTGGTATATATTCCAGGTTTTTTCCTCTGTGTGTATGTATGTGTATATAAATTGCATACTATCTTCATTTATACCTTGATTTTGTCATTTAATCCCTTAGAAACTCTTTTTAATATATCTTTGACACAAATATCTATGCACCTACATCATGAGTAAACCTTTATTTAAACAGTTCTCTACTCTGTTATTGGACATTTAGATTGCTTAAGGTTTTTTGATATTGTGAGCAGTTAGCATTCTTGTACATGATCTTTGTATGACCCATTATTTCCTTAGGAAAAATTCCTAGAAATAGTTCTCAGTCTTCAAGGATTGTAACCCATACCAATGTAGTGTTGAAGCTTCAAAAAAGTACAAAGATACAGAAAAAGCAGAAAGGTACAAAATAGAGCATTCAAAAGATGATAAATCTGAGATGTGGTAGTAGCGGTTGTGTGAACAACTTTACTGGTATTCTCTGTGATTTCAGACTTCAGTAGGAGTCTGGGCCCTTCTCATGAGGAGTGTGGATACCTCTCATTTTTCTTGAAGTAGGAGAAGGAAGTGACGAGGGAGTCCAGAGTCTACGTCCAGTGAACAGGGAGACTGAGAGCCAGAGTGGGCTTCCTTCAGAGCTGAAAGCTGTGTGTTTGCAAAGTCTTGCTGGAGGAAAAGGGAGGATTAGATATTTTGGGCGAGAAAGTTGAGGAAAGTTAAGTTGTGAGATTTGGCTGAGAACATCACAGGTCACAAAGCAGAGGGGAGCATTTTCCCAACAATAAACAATAATGAGCTTACTGGCTTAAGATATAAGGGAAAAAACAATTTTGTGTGATTTATGTGTAATATGCAAATATTTTTAAGGGAAGTGATTAGACAATAAATATAAATTTAAAATATAGAACACACTGAACTATAAAATGGTGTAAACACACTCTGTCTTTTCTTCCTCCTACTCTGAATTTCTAGTCCATTTATTTATCTAATTACTCATTTTCTTTTTTTTTTTGTAGAAATGGGTCTCGGTATGTTGCCCAGGCTGATCTTGAACACCTGGGCTTAAGGAATACTCCCATCTTAGCCTTCTGAGTCACTGGAACTATAGGCACATGCCACCGGGCTTGGCGTTGGTCTATTTATTTTCTAGTCGTAGTCTATCAGTTTACCCTTTACCATGTGATCTCTGGCACAAACTTCTGTGTACTCAGATCCTTCCTTCATTCACTTAGACAAAGCTGTCTCCTCTGCCTGTAACTCTGAGGTCAGGTCGTCAACCCCTTAGCTCTCCTCAGGGAAATACTCTTGATGAGCTGCCCACAGAGGTCACTTTCCATCTCTTCTCTCCCCAGAGAAGGAAAGTAATTATTGCTCGGGGTAACCCTTGCTTTCCAAACTCCATCCTCTCAACCTAGGCCAAATCCAGGGTCTCCTGACACACATCAGGCCTTAGTCATCTGTCTCATTTTGACTTCTTCCTTCTTCCATTTACAATTTCCTCTTTGTGCTCCTCAGCTGCTGAATTCCCCTTCTACACTTATAGGGAGAAGCAGAGAGGGTGAGAATAAAAGGGAGGAGAGTGACAAGGAGGAAAGACACCATCCCAGCTTCAGCCATCTCAAGATGTCACAGTGAAGCACCCATTCTCTTATTCTACATTGGGAAGAGGTTGCTTCAGGTGGAAGCGTTCTGGAGCTGCGGATAGGGTTTCCACCGGTGGGGGGCATCATAGTACAATCAATGAGTCGAGGACTTAATTTCTCCATTTTGAACACTGGCTGCAAAGCCTGATCTATAACCCAGAACTTCGCTATCATGTTGAAGGTCACAGTTGCCCTGGTTTGCCTGACCTTGTGAACGCGGAACTGCCTCCCTATCACTGACTACCTTGTATATTTACGCTTCACTTTTCTGTTTGTATGTCTGTTCCAGCTAGCTGCTTTAGTTACAAGACACCCCCTAAAATGATCTTATGCAAACAGTTTTTTTTTTTGTTTGCTTGTTTTTGAGTTGGAGTTTCACTCCGTCGCCTAGGCTGGAGTGCAGCCTGCTGGAGTGCAGCCAGCTGGGCTCTGGCGATCCTTCTGCCTCGGCCTTCTAAGTAGCTGGAATTACAGGCGTGCGCTACCACGCCTGGCTAATTTTTGATGTATTGTAGAGAGGAAGTCTCGCAAAGTTGCCCAGGCTGGTCTCGAACCTGTGGGCTCAGGCAATCCACTCGCCTCGGCCTCCCAAAGTGCTCGGATTATAGGCTGAGCCACCGAGCCCAGCAGCAGATTTGTTGTAAAGAGGCGCATAGGATCTCATGGGAACCCAAGATCAGGAACATCACATAGCTGGGCCTTGTCAACCTAAAATAATCGGAGTCAGAGTCTAACTTAAAGAGAGCTTATTGAAGCTCAAAGCTTCACAGCTGCTGGGGAAGCACAGATTCCAGAAGAATGGAAGTCAGTGTTTTGAAGTGTAGAAATTTGGGATTGTTTATAAGACAGAGTTTAGAGAGGCTTAATAGAATTCTAACACCTTTCTATATTAAGACTTAATGCTTAGTTAACAATAATCTGATTAGTTGAGGTGGCCTTTTTCTTTTGGGAAAGGCATGTTTAACACTCCACACTGAAGATGAAGCAATCATGGGGTCTTTTGCGCCATCTGGTCTAAGTTAGGTATAGGACAATAAAACAGCAATTAATTAATAACAAAGATCAGTGATAGAAGGAGGAGAAGTTTGGCCTCTGCTCTCTCCTAGTCATTTACAGAACAAGAACAATACGGAAAATAGTTAATCTGTAATCTAAGAAGCAAAAGTTGCAAACATGCTTCATGACTCAGTCTCCAGGGCTTAACTTGCCCCGAGGCATAATGCATTAAAAGAGTCTTGAAATCTTATTTCCTTTTACAGCCGTATAGACCTTGGAGCAGGGAGATGACTGAGGACCCAAAGAAGCTTTGTAGGTCTTAGTAGAGGAGTTTTGGGGTCTTCTCTTATTTTCAACAGGAATCATTAGTCTCTTATTTTTAACTTGAATTTGTCCTTTCAATGATATAAGGACCTCTCAGGTTCCCTCTAAGCTTTCCGGATAACTAATTTTTTCACTAACTGAAAAATTCCTGCCAAAGAATCTGACATGACATCTTTTGAGTCATTTGTGCCAGGTTGATGGCCAGTCCTTGGACTGGTTACTCTGGGGCTGGCCCTATCTCTAATCCAGTCAGTTATAACACGAGAAGGGAAGACTCATATGGAAAAAAAAAAAAGATAGCCTTAAAAGTAGCTGTGCTTAGAGCAACCCTTTAAAATTGACTGTAGACATGGAAAACACCCCCACATATCTGGTATAGTTTTCCCCTTAGTAAATGCCTGAGGGAGCAGCTCTTGGTATCCCCAAGTGTTTCACAGGGTGCTAACTTCTTAGTAGGTACTTAGCAGACACTGTTTCATTGAATGATGCTCTTAGCAGACGGAGTTTTGTTAACTATTCCTTCTGTTGAAAGCAGCTTTGGCATGCCAGAAGTACATAGTGTGGATTTCTGAAAACTTGGAACTGGCTTTTTGAAAGGAAAACATTTGAAACAGAGGAGCTGACTTAAATGATTCCATACAAATGATGATTACATTCTTTTTATAAAGTAGTTCTCAATTATTTTAAATGTTGTCTCTTTTTATCTCACTTGGAGGAAAAGATTGCGTATTGGTAGAAATAAAGATTTGGAATACAGAACAATTACATTTTGATGAAATCCTTTCATTTCTGGAAAAACTAGACAAATTACCTTAAAAATAAAGGTTTTATTTTGTTTAGCGCAGAAGTAGTTCAAATATTTCATTAGGAAACGAGAAAAAAGGAAAGATCCTATGACTTTTCTTTGGAGAACACCAAATTGACAGGTTGCCCCCACTCCCTCCTGCCTTCCATCTAATCTATCTTTGAACTTGGCTAAAGTAGAGAAGAACATTGTGAAACCCTGCAGTGATTAGTGCATAGCTGAGGCAATGAACTCAGAGATCTGCTCTTCTATCAACTCAGGAACCAACAATTTATAAGACACGCTTTGGACCCTAAGGGGTTTGGGTGAGAGGAGGGAGCTGAGTAAATGGAAATCTATTCTCACCGTTGGAGGAACAACTAGAAGTGCATGCCTGGTCGAGTGTGGGTGGCAGCACCATTCTTTTTAGTGAAAAGCATCTCAATAAATACCGTTTCTGCAGTTAAAGGCTCTACCACTGAACTATGCTCCTGATAAAGACCATTTCTATCAGGAAATCTCAATCTTGATTTCTAACTTTTTGGCATCTGTCTCCAAGGTAGCCTTCAGCGAGGACAGTCCAGCATAACTTTTTTGTCTGTTGAGTTGGAGACTCACTCTGTCACCCAGGCTGGAGAGCAGTGGCACGCTCATGGCCACCGCAGCCTCAGCCTACTGGGCTCAGGTGATTCTTCTGCCTCAGCCTTCCAGGTAGCTGTAACTACAGGCACGCGCCACCACCCCCAGCTAATTTTTTGATTTATTATGGAGACGAGGTCTTGCCAAGTTGCCCAGGCTGGTCTTGAACCTGTGGGCTCAGGCAATCCTCTCACCTTGGCCTACCAAAGTACTGAGATTATAGACATGAGCCACTACGCCCGCCCCCTCCCTTTTTTTTCTAAAAAAAATAAAGTATATATAACAAAACAAGACGTGACGAAGAGAATCAATTATTCTTAGGTGATTGTCAAGGTTGTTGTGACCTCATACCACATGAGTTCTCTGTTCATGCCTTTCTGCTGTAGTATGGGAGAGAACACATACTTCTAATTCTATGACAAAGTCTCTGGACTACTAAGTTGTTATGTTTTATTCTATGCAGGCTTATTGAGCAAATGGAGAATTTTTCCTTGTCCTTGGGCAATGAGAGCGTGGTGCAACCTAACATAGCAGTCCAGTCAGCTAGTTTTTCTTCAGAAGGCACTGTGGTGACTAAAAATATTCTCTTCTCTGTGAAGAAAGGTAAGCTATTTGTCTCCCTTGCTTGTAATAGCAAAGAGCATTCTGCTACCGATGAAGAATAATGCTTTAATCATGAAAATGAAGACTTCTAAAATTTTGCTTTTCCTCTTCTCATAGGATTTAGCAATTCTCTACTTCCTGAATCAACATATATACAAATAAACAGGGACGGCCTTGATCCAGATGCACAGACTGAACTTCAGATCTTGCTTAATACCTCAAATAGTAGGTCTCAAACTTTGTTACGTTAAAAGAAAAGAAACTCAAATTTGTGGAATTATTCATTTAAAATCTGCTGAAGGAGAAATAATATCTACTAAGTTACATACAGAATAATTTGCATTTGAGTATTTTGAGCACTGATATATTATGGTAATCTCAACTCTACTCAATCTCAACTCTATCTCAATCTCAATCTTAACTCTAGGTCACAGGCATGATTATTTTTTTCTTCTTTTCAAAAACCTTTTGGAGGGTAGCAGAATCGAAATGTTTGGACCATGCACACAAATAAGTGTTTGTACAGAATTCTTGGTAAAGTGGTTCTGTTTTATGCTTACATATTTTAAAAAATGTTTGGTTACAAGCTCTGCCCATATTTACTGTGGCATGACACTCTCAGGGTCAGACTCATCCTGTAGACCTGCTCTTGAAATGGTTTATATATTTGGCACAGTGGTCATCTAGTGGTATAGATTTGAGGTTATCGCCTCTGTATGATTCTCACCATGGGCTCCCTGGCATCTTGCATATGACCTTTCAGAAATTCTTACATATAACTTCAAACGGTTGTATTTTTCAAAGTCTAAAAAAATAAGCAAATTAAGCACACCTCTCTCCACAAATAAAAACTCCAATGCCAGAAAGTGTATATTTTAGAAAGAATAGATTCATAATAGCACTGAAAAAGAAAAAATAAAATTATTCTTGGAACTGACACTTTGTGGAAGTTTGCTCATTTGCTTTGGCCACATGCTTTGAGGGTAGAGACTAAATCTAAGTCTTTTACGTTCTTTTGTATTTTTTCTTTCCATCTGAAAATATTTCACGCAGAAAGAAAAGTACAGAAAACAATGTAAGCAGCACCAATGTACCTGCCAGTAAGGTAAACAGATACCAGTTTTTTCTATATTTGCTTCAGGATTCTTTAAATAAAAGAGAGCGAAAAAAATATCACAGCTTTACCTGAAGCCCTGGGCCTTGTCTTCCCAGTCCAAAATAATGAATAAACTTGGTCTTTATATATATTTACCTGTGTGTGTAATTTTGTTTGCAAGGAGAAAACAGATAATAAAAATTCATTTTAAATATCCATGGAGTATGTCAAAAGCTGGAACAACATGGTAGGCAGAGGGAGGGAGGCAATTTGGGGGTTGTCCGGGCCTTGCCTGTCTCCTTCTCAAGTCACATGATTCAATAGGCTGGGGAATGAATTCAGTTAAAATGTAACTAATCGTTGGTTCTTCTGCTATTTTAAAAGTGGGCAACTGTTGTATAAGCTGGTTAAGAGGCATTCCTTGAGGGGTTCTGACTGACCACTGCTACCGCCAGGCCCAGTGCAAAGCCCTATGCAGCAGCCTCGATCTCCCAGCATTTCTGACGAACAGTTGATCACTTTTTCCAATGTCTGGAAGAAATGCTTCACAATAGCCTTCCAGCCTTGGGAAAAGCCTGTGATTGTCATGATATAACAGAAACCAATAGCTCAAGAGATGAGTTGAAAACTCCATTGGTAGAATCACTTGAGCACCTTGCTCTGTGGCTTAATGCGACTGGTCCTTACTCGGTCTCTTTAACTAGGAGACAGATCTCACAGGGCACTTCTCTAGGCCCAGCTATCCTGATATTCACCCTTTGCTGCTTCTTGTTCAATGCCTTCTCAGTGGAGGAAGCAATATGGGCTGGGGCTAGGTACGTATCACGTTCACCCGCCTTGCTGAATAGGAAGCAAGATGTTTGCTTTATACATGAGATCCTTGAGATGCCTGCTTCAAGTGGAATAGGCAGAAATTATTGTTGCCGTATAGAAGGTAAAGAAACTGAACCTCAGAAAAGAAGTTAATGTAGATGGAATAGCCAACCATGTGTTTTATGTGTTAATTACATATTACGATTAGGTCAAGTTTTAGCCAGCAATCAGTGTTTACTGTACTTTACTCAAATACTGAGCAGTTATGCAGTTCAACAATGACATGGGATGTTGCTTCTTGTGTACTCTACCATTCATTTATGAATTTTAATGTCTTTTCTCCCCACAGATAACATCAAGGCATGTGGCTTTGTAGTGTATCAAAACAACAAACTTTTCCAATCAAAAACTTTTACAGCTAAATCAGATTTTAGTCAAAAAATTATCTCAAGCAAAACTGACAAAAACGATCAAAATCAGGGTGTTAATGTTACAATGGTCTTTAGTCCAGAGGTGAGTTTTTCCATGAACAGGAATGAAAAAAATCCAGACCACTCTTGATTACAAAAATGGGGATAGTTTGGGTAAAAGAAATTCACAGACAAACTCATTGAAAGATTCCTTATTCATTTAAAACTTCTTCCCACCCATATCTTTTGTCAAACTAACTAAATGCAAAGTTAACTAATTTGAATTGTATACCCCTTTTCTCCATATTGAAGATGCTAATGCTTAGTATATATTTAATTGATCCCTCAATTGACTACCTCATCCTATCTGATTTTTTTTTACCCAATTAAGCATTAATAAATCAGTAATCATAGTGATCTTATCAATTCACAGTACAACCAAGAAAAATTCCAACTCCATTCTTATGCCTGTGTGTATTGGAATTTATCAACAAAGGATTGGGACACATATGGCTGTCACAAAGACAACGGCACTAATGGATTTCTGGGCTGCCGCTGCAACCACACTACTAATTTTGCTGTGTTAATGGTAAGGATGTACATGGCAATCTCTTTCTAAACAAGAATTTTCCTTATATACAATTCTGGTTTGTGCTCACTTGGGGTTTAGTTTACATAGATTCTTGACTCAGATTAAATAGAAAAACAGGAAATGGAGTGAGAGGTTTAAAAGGGGGAGAGCTGGTAGAGGCCAGTATAGTTTTTTGCAAAATGGACTTGGGCTGGAGAGGTCAGCACTGTACTTTTAATAATGGGAAGGGGGCCCGTGTGTGAAAGAGAAGTTGACAGACTCCATTCAACTCATGTGTTCTGAGGCACATAGTTATTATAACCAGAGGTAAAGCTGTATAGCTGTGTGTTGGAGACAGTATCAATACATACTTAGCCATATGTGAACAGTTTAAATCAGTTACCCAAAGTTTTCCCATTGCAATCATCCAAGTTACTAAGTTTTTGCCAGAAGATATAAAAGGAAAAGCTCTTGAATTCATCCAATTTGTTCCCATAGTTACTCTATGTATTCCTTAATTCTTTTACCTCCCAAATTATACTGCACAAGTAACTAATGACACTTAGCTCTGGTACGAAGCAGTGTTTTGCTTCTTTGAAAGTTCTTGGGTCAGTCCTTTTAATAAGAGGGGCTTCTGTCTGTTCCATTGCCAGGAGCCTATTATTCTAGTGAAACAAAAAAATATTATTTTATGTACTTGATGGAATGTTTCTCATACATAATGGAATGGGGAGTTATGTAGAGTGTCTTCCCCTTACTAAGGGACTGTTAATCCTATGAATCTCCCAAAGAGAAGCAGATGCTTTCATTTCTTTTTTTTTTTTGAGTTGGAGTCTCACTCAGTGGCCCAGACTGGAGTGCAGTGGCTGCTCCCGGCCACTGCAGCCTCGACCTGCTGGGCTCTGGTGATCCTTCTGCCTCAGCCTTCCAAGTAGCTGGAATTACAGTCACGTGCTACCACGCCCGGCTAGTTTTTGATTTACTGTAGAGATGAGGTCTCGCCTGCCCAGGCGGGTCTCGAACCCACGGGTTCAGGCAATCCACTCACCTCAGCCTCCCAAAGTGCTGGGATTACAGGCTGAGCCACCGAGCCCGGCTGCTTTCATTTCTTAATAGCTATGATAGAGCCATATTTGAGAAACCAATGGAGAGCAGTAGAACATACTGGTACAGCATGCATTATCAAAGCAAAGAAACTTGCTTTTTAACTTTTTTTGAGATAGCTATAGTTTTCTCATTTTAATCATCAAACTTCTCTTATTTTAACTGATTTGGATTATTTATTTTCTAACTTACGTTACAGGGAGACTTGCTTTCTCAACCAGAAAACAGTACAGGTCAAACTTTTTAGCTTTTTCTGGTATCTTAAAGTCACAGCATCATTGATCAGCTGTGTAAAGCTCAGGTTCCTATACATATTAAATGATAAAGACTGCTTTGTCACAGTTATCTTTCCTCCTTTTTTTTGAGGTGAGGCTTTCTGCTATTTCTTCTCACTAGTATCTGAATCTGCTTCAGTGCCTACTTACCCAAATTTGTAATTAGTTTTGGGTTGCAATATTCAAAAAAAGTGGCTCATTAGGATTGTATATAAAGTAAGACCTGATAGACTCTGAATGAATAGATTATTTCTGATATCTGAAGATCTATGACTTTTGTGGTTCTTCGTGCATTTACTTAGTATACAACACACAAGAAATTACATGATGTTTTTGTTTTATTATTTTTTAAATGTTTATTTCGTTTTTGTTTTACTTCTATAAAAGCAGTACATGCTCATTGCATGAAGTATGAACATTTACCTACTAAACAGAAATATACTTATTTGGAAAAATATTTATGAAAAATTAAAATGGCAATTCAAGCATAAACCCCTATATATTGGTGTAAGTGACATAGATAATATTTTTAAACATATAAAAGAAGGTCACCTCTGGGAAAAAGATGGGCTTTTAAGAGGTAAGGTATGGTGTGGGGTAGCTTGCAGTAGAGAGGAATATGTGCTTTTTATGATGCAGATATACATACATTGCTTTTCTACTTTTTACAACTTGAGAAATCAGAAAGACAAGCAAAAATAATTATGTATGTCCTACCTACCTGGTGATCACTATTATTACCTCACCTGATTTCTAAGAGTACATAACTCCCGTGGAATATACTTTTTAATGCATATATACAAACATACAGGGATGGGTATAGATGTACTACACAAAAAAAAGAGACCTCCTTTCAAAAAAGTTAACAAGATTGTGAACATTTCTCTATGTTAATGAAAACATATCTGTCACTTTATCTTTAGTGCCTCAGCTTAGATATGCTTGGATGACAGTTACACCTAAAAATAATGTGATGGGCTGAGTGCAGTGGTTCATGCTTGTAATCCTAGCACTTTAGAAAGTGGAGGCAGGAGGATTGCTGGAGCTCAGGAGCTCAAGACCAGACCCACATTGGGAGCAACATAGGGAGACATCGTTTCTACAAAAAAAAAAGAAAAAAATTAGCCAGCATGGTGGCGCATGCCTGTAGTCCCAGCTACTTGGGAAGTAGAGGAGGAAGGATCTCCTGGCTCAGGAGATCAAGGTTGTGATGAGCCATGATTGTGCCATTGCACTCCAGCCTGGGCAACAGAGTGAAACCCCAGCTCAAAAAAAAAAAAAAAAGAAAAAAAGGCAGGGCAACCCCTTCGGTTCCCCTCCCACTGTGGGAGATTTTCTGTCCTCTCAATAAACCCTGCTTAAAAAAAAAAAAGTAATGGATAAACGAAGCAACTTAACCACTTTAGATCTACTTCAAGCAATTTTGATCTTAGACATCAAGGAAAAGTATACATACTGACCCTTGAACAATGTGGGTCTGAACTGAGTGGATCCACTTTTACACAAATTTTTTTCAAGATAAGCAGTGGGCCCTCACATTTCGGGTTCCTCATCTAGAACAAAAAGTGGATGGAAAATTCAACCTTAGCAAGATGCAAAACCAATATATGGAGGCCAGCTTTTCACGTCTGCAGGTCCTGCAGGACTGACCACAGGACTTGAGTATGTGTAAACTTTGGTAGCTGCAGGCAGTCCTGGAACCAACCCCTCGTGAACACCAAGGGACGACCACACACTTTTCCTAACTGAATTAGATCGTTTTTCTCAAGCCTCCATTTCAAGTAAACTGCTTAAAGATATGGGGCTAATTTAATTTATTAAAAAATATATGAAAACATTTTTAAAAAGTAGACATATCGGGCAACTATCTTGTTATTTTGACCAATGTAACTACTTGTGATGTTGGCATTCATTGACATTTCAGGAATGATTGTTTTAAAATATGAGTCAATTTATTTTTCAGACTTTCAAAAAGAATTATCAGTATCCTAAATCACTAGATTACTTGTCCATCGTTGGATGTACGCTGTCTATTGCTGGTCTGGCACTCACAATTATATTTCAGATTGTCACCAGGTAAGTGGGCTCTTCTCATAAGAGAAATTGCTATCTTGGTATAATTTACTCTGTGCATTCTCATCAGAACCCAGCTACTTTGGACTAAAAGGAAATTAGAGATTGAGCTCAATGTACTCATTTTACAGAGAAGGACACTGGGCCTGGAAAGGCTAAAAAATGCACACAAATAAATATATAATTACAAATTGTGACAACTTGAAAGAAGATTACATACTTTACAAGTCTGTCATGTAAAATGAACGTTGGCCCTACAGCTCATTAATGCTACAATTTCTTAGTGCTGTATAGAACCATGCCTGTCAATTTGCATTTGTATAATAAAGAAACACTGTTAAACAGCAAGTTCTGAGGGAGAAAAAAGTAAGTTTAAAAATATATTAAATTTTCAAATGGTGAAAGTTTTTCCAAAAATATATAAAGTTTTCAAATGGTGAAAGTTTTTGAATTCCATAATTAAAAAAAAATCTGATTTTAAACAATTATCTATAAATACATAACTCTCTCTACCTTGATCCCTTCACTCAAGATCCAATTTTGTATCTTACTAGTTATTTTTTGTCACATGCTACATTTTTAACAATCTGTAGTCTTTCAGAAGCTTTGCTAGTTGACTGATTGTTTTTCCCAACAGCATGAAATTTTAGGAGAACAATGACCTCCTCTGATTTACTTTTATTTTCTATTGATTGATTGATTGATTGATGGAATCAGGGTCTCATTCTGTTGCTCAGGCTGGAGGACAGTGGCCTCGACCTCCTGGGCTCAGGTAATCCTTCTGCCTCAGTATCCTGAGTAGTTGGGACTACAGGTACACACCACCATGAGCAGTTAATTTTTAAATTTTTTGTAGAGAGGAGGTCTTGCAATGTTGTCCAGCTGGTCTCTTACTCCTGGGCTCAAGTAATCTTCCTGCCTCAGCCTCCCAAAGCTCTGGGATTGCGGGTGTGAACCACTGCACCTGGCCATGCCCTCTGATTTTGATGCTGTGGTTTGTTTTGTTTTGCTTTCCCCCAAAGTGAGCACAATACAGAGTAAAGGAATCTCTGTAGAATCAGTATCTATGGAGAGTTCCCATTGGTTCTTCTCTCATACTCATGGTGTCTCAAGATTAACTCATTTTTCCTACAGAATACTTTCTCCCTTCTCAATTTCTTCACAACTATTTTCTCAGATATGTAGACACAGAATTTATTTTAAAAGTGTTGCTATTTAAAAATTTTTCCTGATGTTTTATTTTAAAAAGTTAAAAACCAAAGAAGAGTTGAACAAGAATGCTAAACACCCATATATGCTTCACCTAGATTCATCAATTATTCATGTTTTACTTTATCTTTTTCTATTTTTTTCTGCAATTTTGAAAGTTGTATTCACCATGACTGTCATCACTAAATTCTTCAAGCATCTGTCTCCTAAGAACAAGGCCATTCTCCTACATGTCATCATTCCATTCTCTCTACTCAGGAAATTTAACTCAAGAAATTTAACATTAATATAATATCATGTTAATATATAACCTCCATATTCAGATTTCTCCAGTTGTCACAGTAATGTTCATTACAGCTGGTTTTTTTTTTCTTTTAATTTCCCAATTCATTTTGTTGTCATGTCTCTTTATTTTCCTTTGGCCTAGAATAATTTTTGTCTTTTTTTGTTTATTTATTTAGTCTTTCATGACATTGGTGTTTTTTAAATGTCCAGGCCAGTTATTTTGAAAAATGTTCTACAATGAAGATTCATTCGAAATTTTCCTTATAATTAAATGCAAGTTAATTATCTTTGGTGGAATACTACATCATTGATTTTTTTTTCTGTGACACAGCAAGAAGTACATATCAGTTTGTTTCATTATAGGATGTGAGTTTGATGCCTTGTTTAAAGTGGTGTCTGCCAGATTTCTGCATTGTAAAGGCTCATTTTTTTTTCCTATGTAAGTTATAGGTAATCTATGGGGTGCTACTTTGATATCCTGTGTCCAATAACCTTTTATTCAACGATTTTTTAATCCATTGATAGTGCTTATTGGAACAAATGATTGTAATAGTGGTTGAAAATGATGATTTTGCAAAAGTCTATCATGTTTTCTATATTTATTTGCTACACTCTTTTAAAAAATGTCCTTCCTAATGTAGCCAGAGGGAGCTCCTTCAAATTGCTTTGCCATATCTCAATTCGTCTTTAATCACTTTCTTATTTCAGTCACAGCAAGATGATCTTTCATCTTTTGCTTTCTCTGACCCATACCTGAATCAGCCATTTCTCCAAAGAGCCAGCATTGGTTTTGATTCCTCTTCCTCCTCTTTTACACTGAGTCTTTTGTCAGTCATTTAAAAATTGTATATTGAGTGAGGAGCTGAATACACATTTTATATTTGTGAGGAGCTGAATATAAAACTATGAACAAGACAGATAAACTCCCATCTCTCATGAGATATACATTCTCAGGGACGAAGACAGATAAAATGCAAATATATACACAAATAAATGTGTAATTTCAAATTGTGGTAAGTGCCTTGGAGAAAAATGCCATGCCATGCAATTACAAGTTTGTCATGTAAAATTAAATACCTCTTGTATTTGCCCTAACATTTGTATCTTCATTACAGTTGAACTAACAGTTACTTGGTCCCAGGGGGATGAATTGTAGTTGCTGAATAACTAGTTTCATTGTCTAAAATCTCACTCCTTTCAATTGTTATCAGAGTTTTTTTCTTTCTTTGCAATTCTAAAACTATAGATGCCACAAAAGGAATCAGGAAACAAAAATAAAAATAAAGACAAAATTTTATTGATTTTTAAAGTTCTAGATCATAAAGTTTCCTTGTTCATGGGCAGGTTCCCATGTAGTCTCTGACTTACCATGTTTCGACTTAATGAGGGTGCAAAAGTGATAGGATTCAGTACGCTCCTCTATTTACAGTGGTGTTACATCCAAATAAACACATTGTAAATGAAAAATATTGTAAGTTTTTCAATCTACAATATTTTCCATTTACAATGGGTTTATCGGGACACAGTCCCATCATAAGTTGTGGAGCATCTGTATAGTAATATTCTATAAGAAAGGCCTGACTATTTGAAAATAACCTCTTCTCTCTGTGGATTATAATTTATGTTCAAAACCTGGCAAAAATTAGAAACTAATCTTGCTTTTATATTAGAGAATTTTTTTCACAGTTCTGGTTATTAAACCTTTCAACAGACTTAATGAAATGTTGAATTGTCCTGGAAATCTCAACTAAAATGTCAAGTGGATCAACTGAGTTCTGTTTGAATATACACTATTTTATTCAGTGTGGAAATATAAAGACTGAGAGAGGTCATAATGGAACATTATAAAATCATAAGGGATATAAAATGGGCACACAGACTCTGGGATATTAAAAATAGAGAGGTACTTGAAGATGTTAGAACTTTAAGCACAGTAATAAATCTAGAAAAATAGTTATTTCAAGAGATCTTGTAGTCTAAAAAAAATCCAGAAGGCTTTAGGTGGTAGTGAGTAGAGATTTTATAACTTTCATTAGTAATGACCTGTCTGCCATAGTATACACAGAACTGTAATATGTCATTAAAGGGGGTACAAGGATATATCTGCCTTTAAACAATAGGGAAAATAATATATGTACAAAAAGAGAATATAATGCCTTACATTTCAGATCAACCTATTTGGAAAAATATTTTATTCTCTGCTTATCTGAAGATGCAAGTGTGGGCCAGCACAGAACATATACATGCAACACACACACACACACACACACACACACTCACACACACGCGCGCGCACACACACACACATACACTGCCTTACTAATAAACAAGACCAACCTGCAGACAAAATCAGAGAAAAAGCTGGTCTTTTAGAGCAAAGACATTCAGTAAATATGAGAAGAAAAAAAAAAAACAGTTCTAAAGAACACTTGGTTGTATACACAGAAATTATTTCTTCAAATGGAGGAACAGTCCTTGGGCATGTTTTCCAATAAAAGGACTGTACAGAACATCTTGACCATTTGACAATCAGTAAGCATTTCCCCAGGTGTGCTCCTTGGAACATTAGTCCTGGGGAGATACTTGATGGAAATAGAGTTCTGAGAAGTCTTGCAGAAAAAACATGTGTGGAATTTTGTTGGGTACAAGCCATTCAAAGAGATAGAAATCATCAGACTGTTCAAATTATAAAGCATAGTGTTAGTAGTAATAGGCCATGAAACAAATTTAAAATATTTTTTCCTAATTTAAAATGTTCATGGAAGGCTCACTTTTTAATGTAAAGTAGGCCAAACATGATGTAATTTTGTTTTAAACATATTACATTATGTTATGTAAAATTATTTAACAATTATAATTGCCCTTATTGTTTTTAAATGACTAAAATGAATTTTAAAAATAAATTACGTTTGAATACTTAAGAGACTTTTTCTCTACATTCAAAGATGAGTTTATTTACTAATATGCAGTAGTTTTCTATTACGAAATTTAAAAAAATCAATTTAGAGCTGCTTCTTCTACAGACGGCCTTGTATATGCTTGCAAATCTAGAGTAGAACTTATTAGCTAGAGCTGTATTTAAAACTTAGCAGCTTAAAGCAACAATTTATCATCTATATTAAGAGAAAAACCTTAGCCAAATAAAATGTAATGGAGTTTAACTGAGCAAAGAATGATTTGTGAGTCAGGCAGCTCCCAGAATCATAGCAGATTCAGAGACACTCCAGCGCAGCCCTGTGGTAGAGGATGGCTCATAGACACAGCAGGGAAAATGACCTTCAGAAAACAAAAGTGCCGTACAGAAACAGGCAGATTGGTTACAGGCAGATTGAACCTGGTTTGAACAGTTGGCTACCTTTGATGGACTGAAATTTGTTAATTGGCACAAGATAGGTTACGTCCAGTTAGGCTACAGTTCACTATGCACAGAGAAAACTTTAAGCTGAACCTAAAATATGTAGGGAGGCAGCTTTAGGCGAGACTTTATTTAACATTGTAATGATTTTGACTAGACTCAGATGCACGGTTCTTCTACCGGTCTTGCTGGAATCTCCCGTGAGACTACAGTCAGATGGGGACTGGGCCAAGAGGCTCACCCAGGATGCTGGGACAGCTGGATCTTTTTGCCTCTGCATACAGTCTCAGAGCATTCCCCTGTGACTTCTTCAGAAGGGTGGCTGGACTTTTTACATGGTGGCTCAGAGCTCCCAGGAGCCCAAAAGGGAAAGTTGCCAGGAGGGCCATGTGATGACTTTTGTGGGCTGTAGGCACTGTCGCCTTTGTGGGACCTTTCATGCGTAAAAAGATTAAAATTTATATTTTATGACAACATTGGTATAAAGCTATGCTAATATTCTTTGACCTAAAGATTCTTTTTTTTTTTTTTCCTTCTAACTTTTGAAGAAGTTAAAACATGGTTGTGGGCCATAAGATATCACAGGCCCTAGGCCCTACTGTGTCTAATGCATGTTGTCCCTGGCAGCCAGGACTTGCGTTGCATTCTAACAGTTAATTCAACGTCCCTGTGGGGTCTACAAACGGCATAACCTTCAGAAATAGGGTTCACTGGGGCCATCTTTGGAAATTACCTATCCCTTTTGATCAGAACACAGTTTCAAGAAAGTATGCATTGACTTGTTTCCTCCAGCTCGCTTCTTTGTGGAAATAAGAGTATGATTTTCTGATGGAATTAGGGAGGGAGATTTACCAGCTGGCTCCACTGAACTATGAGCTGAATTTTACATTGGATAATAATACTCCTTTGTTTCCTCACGGTTTCAATGGAGTTGATTTTTGGCAACTGTCTTTTTGCTTTCATTTAATTTTAAAATCTTTATTTATTTATTTTTCAGGAAAGTCAGGAAAACCTCAGTGACCTGGGTATTGGTCAGTCTGTGCACATCCATGTTGATTTTCAACCTTCTCTTTCTGTTTGGAATCGAAAACTCCAACAAGAACTTGGAGACAAGCGATGATGACAAGAATATTGACGTTAATAATAATGAGCTGCCCGAAAGTGACATTCAGAACCTCTCGAATCCCACATGCACTGCTGTTGCTGCCTTGTTGCATTATTTTCTGTTAGTGACATTTACCTGGAATGGACTGAGTGCTGCCCAACTCTACTTTCTTCTAATCAGGACCATGAAGCCTCTTCCCCAACATTTTATTCTTTTCATCTCACTAATTGGATGGGGTAAGTGTTTGCATCTCCACTGACTTAGGAATTTAATTTTGTTGAAATCATTTAATTTAAACACACAACTCTTAAAGACTTAACAGTACTAGGGCCTGAGGCAGGAGGGAGAGAGAGTAAATGTAGTGATCACTAAGAGTACTTTCTCTCTAGTAGCTCAGACTCCAGGGAAAAAGGCAGATGTGACCAAGGCAGGTGTGCTTGGTACATCATAAACTAACTTAAAGATGTTAATTTCCTTGAACATCTCTTTTTATTAATTTGATTTGCGGTTTAGACCACAAATAATTAACTTCAAGCTACTTTAGAATAAATGTTTCAAGAAAGACAGTCAGTGACTCTTTAAAAAAAATTATTGGAAAAATTTATAGAGGTTCAGCAAAGGAAGAATTGTTTAAGGGAAAACTAAATTTAAATGTATTCAAGTGAAAGAGGAACTATACCATTTAAGAATGGAAATCGTGGTAAGAGTTACAAAGAAATCAGAAATAGTATATAGGATTGGGACACTAAAAGGGAAAGGAAACAGAAAAATTATGTCCACTGTCAACCTACGTCTGAAGAGTTGTTTAGTATATTGTCTGCAGCAGAAAGAACAATATATCCTGAAGATGGTCATATGTATAAATCATTCATGGTCTTTTATATTTTATCCAAGTCCTGGGTAAATTATTAATTCTGTGCCTCTCTTTATCACATAGGAGTCCCAGCTATCGTTGTGGCTATGACAGTGGGAATTATTTATTCTCAGAACAGGAGTGGTTCACAATGGGAGCTAGACTATCGACAAGAGGAATTGTGAGTTTATATTTTTTAAAATGTCCATTTCTATGATATAAAAGTGTAAATATTCAGTGATATTGACTCCAAATGTCACTGTACATATGCATTTTTGTCACATTTAGTGGTAGGTATTTCAAATTTTCAAAGAACACATATTTTAAATGTGGTGACATGGAAAGGTCCTCTAATAAATTTTTTGGTAAAGCAAGTAATCACCTTTTATGTTTATAAATCTGAACTTTCTTATGTTAGATTTGTCTTTTTCATTAAGTCTGAAAGTCACGACACAATAAGTATGAACTCTCCCATTTCCTTTTTCAAAATTCCTCTTCATAACTACAAGGGTTAGTTCTCACTGTAGGGTCCATGTCTCTCCTTAGCAGTCTACTTCTCAAAATCTTAGTTATTCAGTTCAGAATAACAATATATCAGTTTTCCTCTATATCAGTTTTCTTATCTAAAAAAAAGGGAATAACAATAACCTGCTCTGGGGCAAACAAGTGTGAAAACATTGATTAACTTGAAAAGCAACTATCCATTTATCTCGTTTTTATGAGCCCAGCTAATATTTCGCGATGATTTATTACATATAACAAATTTTTCCTGTGACTCCAGTGTGAATGATTAGCTGTTTATAATGGTTAATTTCATATTCCCAGACACTATTTTCTCTCTAAGGGTATGGTGTTTGCTTTTTATGTGGGGAAGGAGAGAGAAAAGCAGGGCTGAACCGAGATTCAACTCTTTGTAGGTATTTCTGCCACCAAATGGCAACTGCTCTTTAATTTATCTTCCCTTCTCATTTTATAAATCCAACTATTCTTATCCCCAGATTCCACTTTCAGTTTCAAACACACCCCAAAGGAAAACAAAACTCTTGGAAATGGACAAGAACACCCAAGGAAAGGCTGTGGTGTCAGGCAACTGACCTCTTTCCCAGAGCTGATCATGTCCAACTACGTAGACTAGGGAGCTGGTGGCTAGGTTAATTCCATATTCCCAGACACTATTTTCTCTCTGTTTAATTATGGTTAAATATATTTTTATGTTTTAAAATTTTAATCCTACAGTTAGAGATATCTAACTAGAGATACCTAAGATGAAAGTATCTCATGGGAGAGGTAATTCACTTCACATTTCATGATTAATTTCCTACCCTAACCTAGGCACAGGGCTAGACTCACTCCCACAAAAGCCTTCAGAAGAAAGAAGCTCCTGGACATTAATGTATTCACACTGAGCTATAAATAATTAAGAGCAGATCCTTTCCTGAGTACAGTGTTAGATGTTGGGGAAGACACTAGGCGACTGATAGTAAGAGAAACTAGGAAGAGAGGAAAGAATGTGTAACATGAATATCTGCCTCATCTTGGGCTCCTGTATCCCTACCTACACACATGCCATCAAGAGCCACCTTCTTCAGGATATACGGAGAATGAGGAGAGATAGTTTTGGTTTTCCTGAGTTATCTTCCCAGCAGTTTTTCCTCAGTATCTTGTGCTCTCCTGCCACGGCTCCGAGCTCTGCCAGTTGTACCTGAAACCCTTGACCCAGTTGCCTGATGTATTGGATATCTCTGCAGGGACCCAGTTATGGGATGAAAGCAGGGCAGGCTACCTCCTCTTTAATGCTCTACTCCCTGATTCTCTGTACCACCACCAGATGGGCTGTTTCAGACATTCCTGAAGGGTTGAGGTAATCGTGGCAATTATAATGCACTGGGGG
>CAUYQG010042688.1:0-61011 GCA_963574415.1 Tarsius wallacei
CAACAAGGGCTGTTTAGTATTGGACATCTACCTATACAACTAAATTTTCTCAATATACTAAAGGGCTATTTTAAACATATAAAAAGGTTATATATGCCCAACTCCCAACATTATAAAAGGACACATATACCATAAAAATAATCCAGCCAGGATTTTTCCTTCTGCCTAACCCAAGGGGGGATAAACTAGGCATTCCCCTTTATGAAAGCCTCAAAACATGAGATGCTCGATCCCTCCACCAATTTCCTAATATAGGAGGGACCCAAAAACTAAAACCCAGCTAAACTCAAAATAGTCCAAACCTCTTCAAATAATTTTATCCACTCCCACGGCGGCAAAGCTTATCACGGCCCAGCGTCAGGTTACCCCATAGATCCACATCTCCCGTCTTAAACCTGCCACTCCTCCTTCTTCTCACCCCACCCATAACAGTACTTGTTCACCCACCTCCAGGTATGTCTGCTCTAAAATACCAGGACGACCACTAAAACTTCGCCTGTCCCGACTCACCACCCTTCCAAATTCAACCTAAAACTTTCGTCTAATTTTTTTCCTTTTAGATATGCTCTCTTCCAGATTCTCTACTTATCTCCACAGTCTACTTCAAGACAGCTGGTCACTACCGCCCTCGTTCCCGCTGGAAGGCTGGAAGACTGGCCGGAACAAGTCGCCATTCTACATTTACAAGGAACTTTCATAGAACTCTCACCTCCAAAAATCTTCACCCTCAGTGCCTATCTCTGGGCCCTGTTCTGGCTGGTTCTGTGCCCTTCCCCCACCTCACCCCACAATGCCCACATCCAGCAGGAAGCAGCCAGAAAGAATAATGACACCCCTCTCCCAAATAAACAGAAAAGATGGGAATGAAGGGCAAAGGGAATAGTCATAGCCCCCCCCCCCCCAAGATGGCGCTGACCACTCGGGCCACATGGAAACAACAAAGGCCCTAAGTTCCAGCTTCCCCTTATATGATTTCTCGCTCAAACTTGCTAGCACCCTCCAATAATAATCTCGGCCCACCCTATTCCCCCTCTGCTCTATCCAATAGGATGCTAGCACGACTTCTTCCTGCCCCCGCTAAACTAATAAATACAGCCCCTCCCTACATAACTCTCTCTCTCTCTCTCTCTCTCTCTCCCCCTCTACCTCTGTAGCTACCACTTTAATAAATCTCTTGGTCCCCAACGGGTGTGGAGTTGTTATTAGCGCCCAAATACTTTCAGAAACTAAAATCCTGAATGTTGCATCTTACAAACTAAAATCCTGAATGTTGCATCTTGAGTCCATTTTCTTTCTTCAGAAAATGTAGATTTATTTGATAGTATATTTTCTATGTACATTTCATATGTGTATACATAGTGTGTGTATATGCGTGTATATACATATATGGAGAGAGGGAGAGAGAGACAAAAACAGAGATAGAAAGAGTCTTAGCAACCAACATATTAAGGCTTATAATTATTTTATCAACTTTTTATTACTACAAAAGCAATAAGTTGGTTCAAAACGACATACTAAGCACATGTGCAGATTCTCTCTCCTATACAAATTCCAAGAAGTAAATTATTTTTTCAAAAATCTGTAACATGCCTGGAAGACAATAGAGGAATGTTCCTGTTGGATCGTAAATTAACAGTTTCTAAAAATCCAAAGGAAGATGTGACCAGACTGAACAAGGAATATGCAGCAGAGATGATTGCTGTAAAAGTGAGAACAGCATTATACCCCATACAAGATGTCTCCCTAAAATTAAAAGATATGTTGATACTACCCATTAAAAATATAAAAAAGGAGTTATGAACAACACAAGATTCCCACAAATCTCTGCTACCTTTCCACACTGAAGAAAGGTCATAGCCGGGCTCGGTGGCTCAGCCGTAATCCTGTGCTTTGGGAGGCTGAGGTGAGTGGACTGCCTGAGCCCGCGGGTTCGAGGCCCGCCTGGGCAACTTGACGAGACCTCATCTCTACAATAAATCAAAAAATCAGCTGGGCTTGGTAGTGTGCGCCTGTAATTCTGGCTACTCGGAAGCCTGAGGCGGAAGGATCACGGAGCCCAGCAGGTCGAGGCTGCAGTGGCCGGGAGCGGCCACTGCACTCCATCTGGGTGACAGAGTGAGACTCCAACTCGAAAAAACAAACAAACAAACAAAAAGAAATGTCATAAGCGATGTAATAAAATGAGGTGGGGAAAAAAAAGAAAAGATACAAGAATGGGAATAAATGAAACTAAAATTGTAAATATTCCAGATGATATAGTCTATCTGGAAAATCTGAGACAATCAACTGACAAACCACTAAAACCAAAGAGAGAGCTTACTATATAGTCAGATACAGTAACAATATACAAAAAACAATAGGTTTCTATAGCACCAGCCATCACCAATCAGAATTATTCCGTTTTATTCAACTTATTTTTTTAGTCAAAAAATGTACAAATACAGTTGAAACTTCTTGTGCATCTCTTTCCCCATTTCATTAAACTCTCTCCACCCACTTATATAACGACTATCTTGTATATGAAGTTTTTCATTCCCAAGCATGCTTTTTATGTTACTATTTGTGTTATGTGTGTCCTTAAAAATATGTATTGAAACTATTTCAAAATTAAAAATAAGTATATATATATTATTTTGCTCATTGAAAAATTGTATACAAATGGTATTAGATTATATGTAATTCTGCAACTTGATTTTGCTAATTAATATCTTTAGACTTATTCAAGTTTATATTTACACACATATGGCACTCATTCTCATTATTTGAAATCAGTATGATTGTATACTTTTTTGAAATATATTGTTTCTCTAATTTCCTGAAATATATATGTTATAGGTAGAAAATGCATCTCAAGGGACATATAGGCTAAAGACAAATATCACAGTGGAAGTACAAAGCAGCCAGCTTGGAAAAAAATAGAAATAATCTTGATGTCCATCAATAGGAAGAAGGTTAAATAAATTATGGCACATCTATAATATGGAAAATTATCTGCCATCAAAGTATCAAAGATAATAAGATCCATCTATGACAAATCCACAACCAATGTCATACTTAATAGGAAGAAGTTGAAAGCATTCCCTCTAAGGACTGGAACAAGACAAGGATGTCTACTTTCTTTGCTCTTACTTACCATAGTACTAGAAGCCCTAGCCAGAGCAATCAGGCATAAATAATCAATCAGAAATAAAAGATATCCAAATAGAAAAAGAGGAAGTTAAATGATCCCTCTTTGCAGATGACATAATTCTATACCTACAAAACCCTAAAGATTCCACTAAAAGACTCCTAGAGTTGATAAGGAACTTCAGTAAAGTCTCGGGATACAAAACCAACATTCAAAAATCAGTAGCATTTCTATACACCAACAACATTCAAGCTGAGAACCAAATCAATAACACAATCCCATTCACAATAGCCACAAAAATAAAATAAAATACTGGGAATACATCTAACCAAGGAGGTGAAAGATCTCTACAATGAGAACTGCAAAACACTGCTGTAAGAAACCAAAACTGACACAAACAAGTTAGAAAAACACTCCATGCTCATGTATTAGAATAGTCAATATTGTTAAAATGTCCATAATTCCCAAAGCAATCTACAGATTCAATGCAATTCCTATCAAACTATACACATCATTATTCACAGATCTAGAAAAACAATACTTAAATTTATATGGAAGCAAAAAAAGCCCAAATGGCTAAAGCAATCTTGAGCAAAAAGAACAAAGTCAGAGGCATCATATTACCAGACTTCAAACTACAAGGCTATAATAACCAAAATAGCATAATACTGGTACAAAAATAGACACATAGGGCAATGGAATGGAATAGAGAACCCAGAAATCAAGCTGCTTACCTACAACCAACTGATCTTTGACAAAGCTGACAAAAAATACATTAGGGAAAGACACCCTATTCAATAAATGGTGCTGGGAAAACTGGCTAACCAAATGCAGAAGAATGAAGCTGGACCCTTCCCTCTCACCATATACAAAAATTGACTCAAGATTGATTAAAGAATTAAATGTAAGACCTCAAACTATAAAAATCCTAGAAGGAATCCTAGGAAACACTCCTCTGGACATAAGCCTAGGAAATGAATTTATGACCAAGTCCTCAAGAACAAATGCAGCAAAAGCAAAAATGTACAAATGGCACCTAATAAAACTAAAGAGCTTCTGCACAGCAAAAGAAACTATCAACAAAGTAAACAGACAACCTACAGAATGGAAGAAAATATTTGCAAACTATGACTCCAACAAAAGCTTAATATTCATAATCTATAAGGAACTTACATTGACAGGAAAAAACAACCCCATTAAAAAGTGGGCAAAGGGAAGGGAACAAGAGAAAAAAAAGTGGGCAAAGGACATGAGCAGACACTTCTCAAAGGAAGACATACAAGTGGCAAACAAATATATGAAAAATGCTCTATATCACTAATCATCAGATAAATGCAAATCAAAACCACAGTGAGATATCATCTCACACCAGTCACCATGGCTATATTAAAAAGTCAATAGCCAACAGATGTTGGCAAGGTTGCAGAGAAAAGAGAATGCTCATAACTGTTGACGGGAATGTAAGCTAGTTCAGCCCTTGTGGGAAACAGAAAGATTTCTCAAATAACTAAGAATAGATTTACCATCCAATCCAGCATCCTACTACTGAGCATATACCCAAAAAGAGCATAAATCATTCTACCAAAAAGATACCTGCCCTTGTATGTTTACCATAGCACTATTCACAATAGCAAAAAGAGAACTAACCTAAATTTGCCCATCAGCAGTACACTGGATAAAGAAAATGTGATAAATATACACCATGAAATACTATGCAGCCATAAAAAAGAACAAAATCATGTCCTTTACAGCTGGAGGCTGTTAGGCTAAGCAAATTGAACAGAAACAAAACCAAATACCACATGTTCTCACCTGTAAGTGGGAGCTAAATGCTGGGTACACTAGGGAATAAGGATGGGAATAACAGACACAGGGGACTCCTAAAGGAAAGAATAAGGAAGGGGGGAAGGATTGAAAAACCACCTATAGGGTACCATGCACACCATTTAAATGATGGGTATAGTAGAAGACCAAGCCACACCATCACACAATATACCTAGGTAACAAACTTGCACATGTACCCCTTGACTCTAAAAAAAACAAATAAATAAAAGAATTTATTAACTCTAAATGTACTGATATGGAAAGATTTCCAGGATACAAAAGAAAATGTAAAACATGACCATTTTTATGTTAAAAATTAAAGTTGTGTATTTTTAAATTTAATTTTATTTTAGATTCAGGGTGTACAAGTGCATGTTTGTGACATGGACAAACTGCATACTATTGGAGATTAGGCCTCAGGTGGCCTGTTCCCCAGATAGCAAACATTATACTCAACAGGTAATTTTTGAACACTAACCCCTCTCTTCGCCTCCTCTCTTTTTGGTATTCCCAGTATCTATTATTCCCATCTTTGTGGTCATTTAGCTCCTGCATATAAGTGAGAACATGTGGTATTTGGTTGTCTGTTTATGGGTTCACTTAGGATGATGTTCTCCAGCTCCATTGATGTTGCTGCAAAGGACATGAATTCATTCTTTTTTATGGCTGCATAGTGTTCCATGGTGTATATACACCACATTTTCTTTATCCAGTTAATCACTGGTGGGCACATAGGTTGATTCCATGATTTTGGTATTGTAAATGGTGCTGCAATGAATGTATAAGTACAGCTATCTTTTTATATAATGATTTCTTTTCCTTTGGGTAGATTCCTAGTAGTGGAATTGCTTGGTCAAATAGTAATCTAGAGAAATCTCCATGTTGTTTTCCATACAGGTTGAGCAAGTTTACAATCCACCCGTGGTGTATGAGTGGTCCCTATTCTCCACAACCACACCAACTCTGTTGTCCTTTGACTTTTTAATAATAGCCATTCTGACTGGTGTAAGAATGGTTATACCATTGTAGTTAATACCACTGTGGTTTTAATTTGTATTTCTCTGATGATTAGTGATGTTGAGCATTTTTTAATACATTTGTTGACCACCTGTGTGTCTTTTTTTTTTTTTTTTTGAGACATGTCTTTTTGCTCACTTTTTGATGAGGTTTGGTTTTTATATGTTGAATTGTTTGAGTTCCTTATAAAATTCTGGATTTAAGTCCTTTTTCTGAGACATGAGTTGCAAATATTTTCTCCCATTCCATAAGTTTTCTGTTCAGTCTGTTGATTATTTATTTTGCTTTGTAGAAGCTTTTTAGTTAAATTAAGTCACATTTGTCTATTTTTATTTTTGTCACAATTGCTTTTGGGGTCTTCATTATAAATTCTTATGCCAAGCATCTTCTTGGACCACAGTGAAATAAAATGAGAAATTAACACTAACAGGAACTCCTAAAACTATACTACTACATGGATATTGAACAACTTGCTATCGAATGACCCTTGGGAAAACCACAAAATTAATGCAGAAATAAAAAGAAATTCATTGAAACAAATGAAAATAGAGACACACCATACCAAAAACCTTTGGGATACAGCAAAACTAGTGCTGACAGGAAAGTTTATAGCATTAAATATCTACACTGAAACACAGAGAGATCTGAAATCAACAGCTTAACTTTGCACCTTGAGAAACTAGAAAAACAAAAACAATCTAAACCCAAAGCTAGCAGAAGAAAAGAAGTAACAAAGATCAGATCAGAACTCAATGAGATTGAGACCAACAACAACAACAAAAAAAGAATCAATGAGCCAAAAAGCTGGTTCTTCAAAAGGACAAACAAAACTGACAGATTGCTAGCTAAAATTGTGTATTTTTAGTCACATATATGTAAATATGTTTTAGAAAAACAGAAAACTGATAACTTTGAGTGTTTTTGAGTAAGTGAACACTTTTGAGGGAGGTGAAAAATATGCTTTTATTATCTATTTTAGATTTTTTTAAATGAGAATATGTTCTTATATTTTTTAGTAGATAAATTGATGATTTATAGATAGAAAAATACTAGACACCTCCCCCTCCCCAAAAAAAGTTGTTAAGAAGAATGAACAAAAGACAACTCCCATGGCATACAATCCAGTAAGAACTGATCATATTATAAGTTTTTCAAATGGTTGTAATTGGCATCCTTATAACCTAAAAGTCATAAGATTCTATGGTTATATAGTCATATCACTATATATTTTAACTGAAGTTTCCATTTTATTTATGCTTTCCCTTATATTTTTTAAATTAGAATATAGGAAAGCAAGACAAACAGTCGCAATGAACATACTTACTGACAGATCTGAAAGTTTTTGATCGGAGAACACAACCACGAAAATTCAAGCGCAGCACATTTAGACGCCATCTTTGCAAAGTAGACACTATATATTTATCTGGAATTACATTTTTCACTGTGGAAAGATCAATCTAAAAAAGATGACCAAAAAAAATTAATAAATAAGAAAGATCTGTTTCATGTAAAAATTTAAAATATTTTAAAGCATCAAGTACTAAAATTTCTTCACATCATTTCCAGATAGAAAAAAAGAGACTGAAATGTTAATTTGAGAGCTCTATTTAGTAAAGTATGCAAATTTCATAAATACAATAATACACACACACACACACACACACACACACACACACATACCTCCTTGTTTCCAAAAATGATTTGAGTTGGCTGATAAAAAATATAGTAAATTAGGATTAAAAAATGTAAATGCAAAATGGCTTCCTAATGTCCAGTCTCTTGTCAGTCAAGTATAGAAAGCTAAGAAAATTTGGGAGCAAAAGGTATTCCATAATTCCATACACTTTTGTAATTATAAATCAATGCAAACTTTAACAATTCTACTTCTAGGAATTTATCCTGCAGTTATAATCATACATGTGTACAAAAAAGAAGCAGGATGTTCACTATAGGATTTTGATAGCAAAAGTAAGAAACAACCTAAGTGTTTTTTAATTAAAAGACTGATTAAATAAATGGAGGGACTTCCATACAACAAAACACTGGGCAGAAGTTGAATTCAGAGCAAAAAATCACCAACTCAGGAAGAGAAAACCTAAAGCAAGAAGGTCAAAGTGTGTTGCAATTTGATTGGTTGATTCAATTCAGGGACAATATCTAGAGGTCTTAATAGACTCAACTCCCTCGTGAACTTTACTCTTCAATGCCAAGCTTATTATGAAAGTTGGGTCTCAGAGATCAAAATTATGTTATTTTAAAAGAACCTGGAGAGCAGAAATTCTATGCTGCCAGATAGGGAAAAAGCAAATGACAGACCTGGCATTCCCTTATAAATATTTAATAATTAAGAGCATATTTTGTAGTCAGATCAGAGTTCGAATCCCATCCCAGACACTTAATAACTTGGGCAATTACTTAACTAAGCTTTAGTTTTTTTCATCTGTAAAATGGGAAAAATAACACTGCCAACTCAGGAGGCTATAGAGGCAAATTGAGAAAAATACAAGTAAAGTGCTTAGTATAGCACCTAGCAAGTAGACAGCACTCAGTAAATATGAGCTACGAATAGTACATTCAAAAAAACAAGACAAAGCAGCAGGAAACATAGAATTACAAAATAATTTGAAAAATCAAGCATGAAATAGAACTAAATACATAACACATAAGCAAAGCCTGTTTGATATTCTTAGTGCATTTGCATGTGTGCAGACATACATAAACTGGCATTTTCTAATACGAACCTCTAGCCTGGCATTTCTGCACTATTCTTGCCCTAGTACTATTTTTGTACCAACTTTGTAACCTGGAACATGTCTGTTTCTCATTCCAAAGAGACACTGGGGAGAGGACTCAGCCAATAATAAAAAATAAGCAAATAAGCATATGTCCTCCAACAACTTCTCTTATCTATTTCTTAGATGATACTTTAATCTGAACAAATATGGTCATTTATGATATTAATCAATGTTCAGGTGGCAGCATTTTCCCTGTTGTCTAAAGTCCAGTCAATAGCTGACTTCAGCACCCCTCCTTAATGCTAATGATTGGAGGACTGATGATATCATGTGCTCATACCGACATATGAATAGGTGGCCTGCTGCCATTTTGTGGAAACTCTAAAACTTACTCAAATAAACTAAGAGGAGTTGAGAAGATGCCATAGGGCTCTAGCTCCATAAGTCAACTAAACGTCTTTACATTCCATCAGAGCACCGTGCATCTTGACAGCATTGCTCTACTCTCACTCTCTGCAACAACAGCAAGGAGAGAATTGATTCCACCTTACCAAACTCACCTTACTTAACAAATTAGGCTTCCCTATCCCAAGTTTATTTTAAGGTAGTAATTCTTGAACTTTAACTTGCAACAGGATCATTAGGATGGATTGTTAAAATAGATTACTGATTGCTACCCCCAGTGTTTCTGACTCAGTAGGTCTGAGTGGGAACGGAAAATTTGTATTTCCAAAAAGTTTCTGGGTGATGCTGATACTACTGGTGCCAGGACCACATTTTGAGAACCACTGGCTTAAAGCAGTAAATCTCTTGCTTATGTTACAGATGTTTGGAGGTGTTACTTTTTCCTTTGGAAAACTCATAAAGAAGAAAAAATGAATCCAAATGGTCTAGAGGAGAAAGAATATGTATGATATTTAGATGAGGACATGTCTTGCAGAAGCCTGGCAGGAGCTAGAAAAAGCTAATGCTTCTGCCCAGAGACCTCATTGAATAAAGATGGAGAGCATATGAGCACATGGCAGTGAGGAATAAAGCCAGGGCAGGAAGCTAAGTAACTTTATGTTCAGCAAATTTATCTTTCCACAATTGTGTGTTCCCCTTCATCTTACTTCTGCCTTTATTTGTGAGTGTTCAAATGTGGCACAATCATAACAAGCATTTTATCATAAACAATAAGCTTTGTTCAGAAGCCAATGAGAAATTGAAAGTTCACAAACTTAAGCCTTTAGCTGAAAATATTATCAATATTATGATATTGATATTATTCCTCATCAATCAGCCCTGGCCACTTTAGGCTCACATAAACCTCTACTCTTGATCATTTTACATACCACCAGCCAAGCACACTAAATTCATCCTTTCTTTTTTGTAGGATTACTGCCTCCCCACACACAAATTATTAGTTATGAAAAGGCCACACCATACCACATACTCTAATCTATCTTTCCCAAAGCCTAAAAAAAAATTCCTGAAGTACTAGGACTCGATATACAATCTGTGCTCAAGGAACTAGAACTAGACACACATTAATAATAAAACCAAGATGGGGTAACTATCCAATAAAATGGGGTTTGTTTCAATCCAGAAGTAATATTCAATTTATATCTACCATTAACATTTCAAAATACTAATAATATATCTCTTAAAATAATAATATTATCTCTTCTTTAAAAATCTCTTCCTCCAGGTTTGTTCTGGGACAAAATAAACAAATAAATTTTTTTAAATCACTTGCTGCTGGTAGCCATGGAATGAGAAGCAGGGAAGAAGGGAGTCCCTACTTCAGTTAACTTAACAGCAATCCATTCTCCTTAAAGAAATAGTATAAAGACAAAGTTCAGTTAGTATCTACTTACAGCAGTCCACAATGAGCTTATTTGCATCATCAACATCCAGGCACGATTAACTTGACCACATATTATCAGATCTCTTAAACTGAGGTAAAAGAATATCTAAACACAAAGAAAACCACAATTTTAAAAAATATGTGAATATTGATATAACTCCTATTATTATAATGGCAATATAATCATATATTGCACTAACAGAGCTTAAAGTGCTAGATTTTATCTGAAGATAGAAATTGTATCTAAAATACTGAAACTTATCTACTAATGCCTTTTACATAATGTAATCCTTTTAATTGATAGTTGCAGAACGATGGTGAGTAATTCTGCTAGAAAACTAGTGATTTCCCTCAAAGTAGCTAATATAGAGAAGGCATCCAATAATCATCTGGTGAACGAAACTGGATTCCTTCTAAATATAGAGGATTCCTGAGAAAGAGCAATAAACCCATCTTGGCTTTTATTTCTGGAAATATAGTAAACTAAAAATATTAGAAAATTCTTTTGACACAATTCATCAGTAAATGCTAAAACAAACTTAGGAAAAAAAAACTCAGTTTTTTTAAAAAGTGAAAGAAATCTGCAGGACCCCAATCCTTATAAACCCAGACCGGTAAAAGGTGCTTCATGCTGTAATTGCTTGGGAGTGGGAACAATGGGGATGATTGCTGCTTTTCATAACAAATGAGTTCAGATTTTACTGGCCATGCAGAGACAGAAGAAAGTTGACAGCTTTTCACAAAGCTTGTATGGTCATGCTCCATATAATGATGTTTTAGTCAATGACAGACTTCATATATACTGGTGGCCCATAAGATTATAATGGAGCTGAAAAATTTCTATTGTCTAGTGACATAATAGCCATTGTAACATCATACTTAATTTTTAAATAAATTTAGTGTAACCTAAGTTTACAGTGTTTATGAAGTCTACAGTAATGTCCTAGGCTTTCACTTGACTCACTTTTCACTCATTGATTCACCCAGAACAACTTCTGGTCCTGCAAGCTCCATTCATGGTAAGTGCCCTATACAGGTGCACCTTTTTTTAGTCTTTTATACCATATTTTTACTATACCTTTTTATGCTTGGGTATGTTTACATATACAAATACTTACCATTGTGTTATAATTGCCTATAGTATTCAGTAAAATAACATGCTATACAGGTTTGAAGCCTAGGAACAATGGGATACACCATATAGCTGAGGTATGTAGTAGGCTATACCATCTAGGTTGTGTAAATACACTCTATCATGTTCACACAACAATGAAATCACTTAACAACACACTTCTCAGAACTTATCCCCATCATTAAGCAATGCATGACTATAATGTAACTAAGTCAGAAAGACAAAGAGAGAAAATCCAGAATTATAAAACAGTTAGAAAGAAGTCTACCCATAGACAAAAGAAAATGAAGGTACTCATGCTGGGATGGAAAAAAAAAAATCCCCCAAGGAATTTGTAACCAAAGACCAAATATTGTGTGTGTTGACATTCGAATTTTAATCATGTATGGGATACAATTTGGATTTATTTTTGAAACTGAATTTGATATACTAACATACAAAGAAATTCCAAGTTAGTAATAACTATAGAACATTTTGTAGAAATAAATATCATTCTCTCTAAAGAGACACATATTCAAACCAGGCATTATAGGATTCCCATAGAATAAGCCCTCCCAAAATGATCTCCCTATCAAAAATTACAAAACACATGAGGAAAAGAAACTAAAACAAGAACCAATAGAAATAATAATTTCATTAATAAAATTGTCAGATAGTGATTATAAAACCTTTAAAGTGATTATAAAACCTTTAAGGTGATAAAGACAAAAAAATAAAACTCTTGAGAATGATGTTGTCAAAAAAGGACTGGGAAGATTTGTAGAACAATACAAAACTCATGAAAATTTAAAAAAACATAAAAGTTGAAGTTAAAACCTCAATGGTGAATTAAATAGATGGGATTCTGCTGAAAAGAGAATCAACAAACTGGAATGTGTATCTGAAGAAATTACAGATGTAGAGAGATAAAGAGATGGAAAATATCAAAAATGTAAGAAGGTTAAGAATGTTAACAGATACATTATGTAACATTAAAATGTCCAACATACATTGTTATGGAATTTCCAGGAGGGAATGAAGAGAATGAAATCAAAGCAAAATTTTAAAATACCACAGACTAAAGTGTTCTTGAACTGATAAAAGGCAACAATTTTCAGATTAAAGAAGCAAAGAAGTTCCAAGCAGGAAAATGAAAAGTTACCAGTGGCATTATAGCCAAATTTCAAAAGATCAAAAGCAAAGGAAAACTTAGAGGCAACTGGACATAGATTACCTACCAAATAATGTCGCTTAGACAACAACAACATAAGGAAGAAGTCAACACAAAATAACTATCAATTTCAGATATGCAAGTAAATTACAACTCAAGAATGAGTATTGAGGAAAGACATTTCTGCCAATCACAGTAGTGTGCCTGTAGTTTCAGCTATTTGAGAAGCTGAGGTAGGAGGATCACCTGAGCCCAAAAGTTTGAGGCCATTCTGGGACATGGTAAGACCTTTGTTTCTTAAAGAACAAAAAAATTTTAATAGACACTTAAAGACTGAGATAATTTGCCTCCACAGACCCTTTACAAGGGAACTTCTAAAGAACACTGAAATCAGAAGAAAGGAGTGAAATGCTAGTAGTATTGATGGGCAAAAAATCTACTAAATATGTGAGTAAAGTCACTAATCTTATGAAACTGTATAATCATTACTAATGTGTGGGGAGACAAAAAGAAAGTGGAACAAAAACACAAGATAACAATAATACTCTAAGACTGGAGAGAGTAATCAGAATTAGTGTTCAAAATGTTGATTATTATTCAGGAAGAAAATATTGATATTAATTTACTTTGGGCCTTAATAAATGCACACATTAAAAATGTTTATGAGTAACTAGTAAAATAATAGAAATATAGTGTGTATTTTCTACAACATGAAAGTAGGAAAAAAAGGGGAGTAGGTCTTAAAATGTAACTGAAAGCAAGTTTGGCCACCCACTGCTCAAAGCCAAACTTGAGAGACAAGGGTAGGTGAAAGGAAAGTGACTTTATTCCAAAAGCTGGCAGATGGATAAAAGGCCATGCTCATGCCTCAAACAGACCAATTCAGATCTTTAGACTGAATACAAGGGTTTAAAAAGGGAAACTTGGTGTGGAAAACATGCGGGAGTTGCACAGGTACAAGAGTCTTGCTCTAATCGCTTATCTTGGGTGGTGGTCCTCTCAGAGGTTTGGTTGGTGTTGTCTCAGCTGCATTTGGTTATGGATTAATCATCTTGTGACTCCTCCCAAGTGGGAGGGTCCTGTGGTCAGGCTGTTTTAAGATTAGCCCCTGGAGTTTCTAAGCAAGCATATGGTTGGATAAGCATGCATAGTACATGAGAGTATCTAGTAGCTAATTGGAGAAAAAAGTTTCTAAAACATGTTTCAAGGCTAAATCTAAAGATTAAAAAAGAGAGAGGAAAAAAGCTTTAAAATACATTTTAAGGCTCAGACACCTGGTTTCAAAAACTTAATAAATAAAAGCAGGGGAAAAAAGTATATAAAGAAGATCATAAATAGTATAAAATAAAATAAGAAAAACAAATCCAAGTGTATCAATAGTCACAATAAATTTAACAAAATTCACTGGTTAGAAGACAAAAATTTTCCCTAATAATGCCCTGTGCTTTAATGTCTTTCTTCTGGTAGGAATATAGCTATCAGCTTTATTTTCTTCATTTTATTTTTAATTGATAAATAATAATTGTGATATATTTATGGGGTACAATGTGATGTTTCGATATATGCTTACAATGTGGAATGGTTAATTAACAAATCCATCAACTCACATAATTATCTCTCCTTATCTGAAGAAAACATTTACCATCTACTCTGCCAGGCACAGAAAGACAAATACCACAATCTCACTTATATGTGACTTTTTAAAAAGTTGGATTCATAAAAGTAGAGTGGAATGATGGTTATCAGCTTTCCTTTCACTTGTGTTCATTTGTTTCGTATTGTATTTTAGGTGGATTTTTGAAGATTATCTGATAAAGAGGCTGACTGCATAACAATTAAAGGAAACAATTCACTAGAGATATATAATGATCCTAAATGTGTAAGTATCTAATAACATACCCATAAAGGAGAAATCAACAATCTACAATCATGATGACAGATAATATCACAAGATTAGGTGTGTACTCATTTGTCTAGTTAATCACTCTGATCCAAAAGGATAATAAAATTTCTCTTATCTCCTCAAGGTCAAATTCATATAGCCTGGATTAACCCAGGTACCAGAAAGATCCTTATTTATTTACATTTTAAGGATAAATGGGTTCCCAGGACCTCAGAGACATCTCTAGCTCATAAAAGCTAGAGATATCAGGGCTTATCTGACCCTTGGAGAGATGTATTACAAGAAGTCCTACCAACAATTAAATCAGTCCTTGAAATGGACAAGAAGCCTTGGAAAGGTATTATGGTGGATTCAGGTAGCCTCAAAACTGTCCTTGTAGTTTTATACCTGTACTGTACTTTCAGAGGATGTTTGAAGACAGAGGAAGTGTTATAATTAGTCCTATATATGTTCAGAGAAGTAAAAGCAACCTAAAAAAAAAAAAAAAGTGGCAGCACAGAAAAGCAGTAGAAGTATAGGGCCAATTTTCTGAGAGTACAGGAGATAGAACAAATGACTTATTTAAGCGTTGTATAAGAACAACTTAGAGTAAGATGAAAGTAAAACTCCAAGGACAGCAAACTGTAACACAACTAATTGAGATATAAAGTCCCTGAAGAGGACACCTGTAAGTCTCCTCAATATACATGAAGCAGACAGGAGAAACAAGAGCACAGCTCTTGTGGTAGGCTGAGCCTTTATTCACTTGGTCTTTATTCCAAAATCACCACCACTCCTTGGAAGGCTGCTGTTTATTCATTTCCTAGGGCTGCAAACACAAATTATTACAAACTGGGTGGCTTAAAAAGACAGAAATTTATTTTCTCAGTTCTGGAAGCTAGAAGTCTAAAATCAAAGTGTTGGGAGAGTGGTACTCCCTCTGAAGGCCCCAGGAAGGACCTTCAGAGGCATCCTTCCTTGTATCTCCCTAGTATCTGGTGGCTGCTGGCATTCCTTTGCATTCCTTTGCTTATAGCTACATCACTCCAACCTGTGACTTTGTCATCATATCGTCTTCCCTCCTGTGCTTACCTGTCTGTCTGTCCCTCTCCTTTCTCTTAAAAAGACACCAGTCACTGGATTTCTAGCCCATCCTAATTCAGACTGAACACAACTGCTCCTGCAAAAGTTCTATTTCCAAATAGGGTCACATTCTGCTGTTCTGGGTGGACATGAGATGTTTAGGGAGGACACTAATCAACCTAGCAGAGTTACCTACCTTCTCTGTTTCCTTATCAGCAAAATGAGGACTTTTGATGAGATAATCTCTAAAGTTCTCTTCTATACCTAAAATTTTGTGATTCATGGCCAGAGAGTTGAAACCAGACTCCCAATTGTGTTGCCATTGTGTAATTTTTAATGTTAAGTTTAAAAAGTGTATTTTTTTCATGTTGTATGACTATGTTATCCTCAACTGTTAATTCTAACAGGATATTAATTATAGCAAAAAACAAACAAACAAACAAAAAACCCATATGCAATTCCACTTGGAAAAACTAAGAAAATAAGTCCACATGGAACACAAGCTGTTGCCAACATGGCAACCTGGGAAGAATATCAAAGCAAGGGACTGTGAATTCCTAGTTAAGCTCCATCCACTGCATGGTTATTCAGTACAAGATATCCTTACTCATAAAAACTGGCAAGATGTGAGAAGACCAAGTGATGTTTAAAGAAAATTGTATACCACCGAGGGTCTATATAAGTATGAAATATGGGGCTACTCAGTCCTGTTCCATATGTATCAGCACCCACCATGTGCTGGGGAAATTTGGATCTTCTAGTGGTCCACGAACAAAGTATAAGGTGAGAAAGGGGAGCGAATGCACATATCACGAGGGAAATGGAGGAGTTTAACAAAGAGAACAAAGACAAAGAAACTTTGCACCTCCAGTAGGGGGAAAATAAAAGAAAAAAAAATCCGTAAGTGCAAGGAAGCCACTCCGCCCTGGAGGAGCAGAAATGTGTCCTGGTGGCATATGATCCCAGTTGAGGATAGAGGTAGCTGCAAGAAGAGTCTGCCTAGAGTCTGAGATTTTTTTCAAACCTCCTGCCCACTCCCCACTCCCCCTGACTCATGTGGAATTGAGTGACATTCTTGGAAGAGGGATGGGGAGACTGTAAAATGTCAGCAATAAATGTAAGCACCAGAGCACAGCAGATATTTTCATTTTGACCTAACATTATAGAACTAGGAGGATCCCTGGGAGGAAATCAACTGCTGACAGATTTCAGTTTTATGTAAAGAAAGACCTCTAGTCACTTCTAGCATGAAGACTCTATGCTTATAAGATTTTGCAATTTTTTCTACTCTCCAAAACAAGCCAGCTCTCAAATAAAAGAATTCACAATGATTGTGGTGAGAACTAAACCAATTCCCTAACACCCTGGGGGTTAGATTGGTACTGGGAGTGTCAGCACACATGTTCCACACAAGGACAGGGAGAAGGATGAAGAAAGAGCTAAAATGGAGTCGGCTGACCAGGAAGAGATCTTGTCTACTGACTCTGACGGAGAAACGGATATATTCCAGAGGAGATTCACCACTCCTCTGGGTGGAGACTGTTGGAAAACATGCACTATAAGTCTCCTTCAGCCTAAAGACTCTATCATTTTAAGATTTTGTAATTCTTTTATCTCTATGACAAGCCAGGTCTCAAAGAAAAGAACTTCATGAAAACTAAATCTATTCTCTGGTAATACCAGCACTCCCTACTTATTTGTTAGATTGTCTGGATAGTAAAGTGTTTCATGTGAGAGTTCTTGCTGTAAACAGAATATAAAACAAACAAAAGTAAATCCAGACACTATTGGCACTGGTGGGGAAAAAAAGTCACAGTATGAATCTTATCAATTTGACACAATTTATGGATCACAGAATTATGTGCCCACAAATAACAATAGAAAGATATCCTTAGCAACTAAATTTATTTAATTACACTTAGCTGATTTGCTAACTTAGTTTACAGATGCCTTCACATGTGTGCTGAAAAGGTTATTCTGTAAGGATAAATGTTAAAGTTGCTCAGTCAAGCTGAATAAGGAGTTCTCATCAGGTCAAGATATCTATATTTCTTTAGGCTTGTGAAATAAGGAAAAGAAAAAGTGAGAAAAATATTTCTGTGAAAGGCTGGTTTTCTTTAAGCTAAGTCAGGTATTTTTCCCTGGGATCTCTGCCCAGTGACTGAGTAGGTGGCCTGTTAAGAGAGTTCTGTAACCAGGAGACCATCCCTCAAAGATGGAGAAAAGGAAAACAGGCCTTTTTCTTGATGAAAAACAAATATAATTTTTTAAAATGAAAATTCACGTTTGGTCCATTATACCATGGTGCCAAAGCCGGTATAAGAATCTTCAGATAGGTTTGGTCCTCTGCCAAGGACCAAAAGAATAATGGTGGGAAAACCTGGATCCCTGCCCTCCCTAAAGCCAAAGTAAGCATCTGCAAGGGGTAGTGGAGCAGAGAAAGGTGTCAGAGCCCAAGCAAAGTGACGAGACTGTCTTCTTAGGAGGGCTTCCAAGTACAGATGTCTGAGTTTCAGTGGGGGGAGGCAGGCATCCACCCAAGGTGGGAGAAAGGGACACGGCATAAAATGTGGGAGCACAAACAGCACAAGGAGGCTGGTCTGACATCAGGGTCAAAGCCCAAGCAAATGGAAAAGTGTTCTAAACAAGGAGTGGGAGGACCCAAGGAAGGCGATAAAGCAGATAGTCACACTGGGGATTGGGAGCGAAGTTTAAATGGTGTGAGAAGTGAATTGACTAAGGGACTGGCATGTATGGAATGTCAAAAGGAGAGGAAAGAGGGTAAGGTTGCCATTTGCACAGGAAAGGTGGCCAGGCAGGAGTATATTGGTACCTAAGGGGGCGTACATCAAGAAAGTAAAATATAAGGAAACTGGGAGCCAGGTTTCTTGTTCTAGAACGTATTTACAAGTATGAAAAGGAAGAAGACTAGAATGAAACCTGTGGTGTTAGCTGGGAATTAGGGTATTGGTAAGAAGTTGCATTTTTTAATATTATACAGCTAGATAGATAGGAGGCACTACAAGTAGAAAAACCCTCCCCTGAAGCTCATGGAGATTGGATTTCTGAGCCAGTCAAGGTTCTGCCAGCAAGGAAGAGCAGAAGGATTAACTGTCATGCAGCAACCTCCTTGCCAGTCCACTGCCCAAGGTCATCAAAGTAAGGAACAAAAGCCCTTGGCCCCAGAACAGAGCTCACATTGATACTTGCTTGATTCCTTGTTTTCACCAACTCTTTGATTTCCTGGTGTACCCACTAACCTGTATTTCTAGATTATTGACTCTAGACCAGGGGTTAACAAAGTTTACCTGAAAAGAGCCAGATTGTAAATGTTTTAAACTTTGTAGACCAAGATGTAATGTCCTCAACACTTTGAGCAAGTGTTTGCTCCAAATGGTGAACAGTATTTGTTTCAACATTAAAAAATGTAAAAGTCATTCTTTGTTTGCAGTCCACACAAAAATAGGTGAGGTGTGTATATCCAGATTTGGCTCACAAGTTGTAGTTTGCCAACCCTGCTGTGGACCACCCCTATCCTCAGAAATCCCATGATAGGCCCAGCTTGGCAACTCTTCTGAGACTTACCCTGCTAGGTCTAAGGTATCTGCAAGATCCCTTAGCACAAGTCAAATTCTTCATCCTACTCCTTTCTTGTCATCCCTCTCCTAAGGACCACCTATGTCATCAAAACAAATACACTGAACCAAACTTAGGGACAAGTAATGAAAATTCCCCAGAAGATCTTTTTGGTAACACTGCATTTACCTTAGAAGGGCCAGTTTTCACAATTCCCAGAGATTAAAAATAAGAGTTCTGTTAGTATGTGAATGCATTTAAGCATATTCACTAGTGATTTAGGTCACTGTTGGGTGGCTTGGTTATATGTGTTTTTAAATATTAGAGCAAACCTCTTGGGTCCATTCCACCATTGACTGTTTAATCATGAGTGTTTGCCATTGGTTCAGTCATTTTTGGAGTGAGTAGGCTCATTGAGATAAAATTACACACCTTTGGAAGACCAAGACAGAAGAATTGCTTGAGGCCAGGATTTTGAGACCAGCCTGGGCAACATAGCAAGACCTCATCTCTACAAAAAACACAAATAAAAAGAATTGCCAAATGAGATGGCACACACCTATAGTCCAGCTACTTGGGAGGCTGAGGCAGGAGGATTGCCTGAACCTAGGTGGTTGAGGCTGCAGTGAGCCATGATCATGCCACTGCACTTCAGACACATTTTAAAAAATTACACACAATAGGTTACAACCTGTGTTGTTACTTCAGGTCGCTATAACAAAATACCATAGACTGAGAGACTTAAATGATAGACACTTATCTCTCAGAGTTCTGGAGACTGGGAAGTTCAAGGTCAAGGCATCAGCTGATTCAGTTTTTGATGAAGGCCCTTTTTCTGGCTCGCAGATGGCCACTCTCTCACCAAGTGCTCATATGACAGAGAGAGAAAACTCTGATGCTGCTTTAACTTTTTAAAAGGACATTAATCTCATAATAGGGATACCACCTTCATGACCTCTTCTTAACCTAATTATCTCCCAAAGGCTTTATCTCCTAATACCATCACATTAAAGGAAAGGGCTTCAACATATGAATTTAGAGAAGAACACCACAATTCAGTCTATAACATACAATTATCCTGCCTGGGATTCTTACTCTAGTTTTCTACATTTAGAGTTTGTTTCCCTATACAATTCCCACAGAAACAACTCCATTCTAGAATGGTAGGTTGCTTTTACCTGATGCAATCCTGCCTAGAATAGAATAAGTCTATTTATTTATGACACTCCTTTTAGCATGAAACTCAACCCTCACCATACAAATTCTATTGTGAACATTTTTCCAAATGCTCATAAAGATAACTTGGATATTTTCTAACCATAAACTACTTGACAGTATATAATTATGGTTTTATCCACTTTTGCTGACAAATTATTCTAGGAGATATTTGTGTCAAAACTGCAAAATTTTACTTGAATTTATTGAAGAGTAAACGCCATTTGTTTAATGAGGTCATTCTTTTCACATAAAATTAAAATGGAACTTTGACCAGTATGAGGTCGAAAGTTTTCTGTTCCTTGTTTAAATTAACCATTACTTTTCACATAACATCTAATGTCAAAAACTATAACAACACCTTCACTTCCAAACACTTAGAGAAATTTAACCACATCCCATTAGAAATAAAACTCCCAAAATTAAAACACTTCATAATTCATCAATCTGTTCACATGGCTAAATTGTACATTCTACTTAAGTTTACTCTCTTAAAATTTTAAATGTTGATATAACACCTGGACTATTCTTAGGAATTATCTTGATCTGCATACCCAAATTAGGACATTTTTTAGAAGTTATTCTTGTGTTTAATGTAGTATTGCTGATGCATAAAATGACAAATATTCTAAAGTTGCTAATGTTAGCTTCTTCTCATGTATATGGCATCTAAAGAAAAAAACCAATGAATTAATTAATATCTAAGTTTTCCACTCTGCATTTGCCTTAATTCCCCCTAATTTAGGCTTATTCTCAAAAAATACATACTCTCTCTAGAAGATAGTATCTTTAAGAGAATTCTATAATTGTCTTAGTCCATTTGGGCTACTATAGCCAAACGCCATAGAATGGGTAACTTAGAAACAACAAGAGTTTATTTCTCATAATTCTGGAGACTGGAGGCCCAAAACCAAGATTCCACAGAGAGAAGAAGGCTGGTTCATACACAGTCATCTTCTCTCTGTGTCCACACATAGTAGAGAGGGCAAGGAAGCTCTCTGAGGTCTCTTTTATTAGAGCACTAATCCTAATCCCTTTAATGAGAGCTTTGCCCTTATAACTTAATCACTCCCCCAAAGGCATCACCTTTAAATACCATCACTTTGGGGATTAGGTTTCAAGTATGAGTTTTGGGAGACATAAACATTCAGTCTATAGCAACTATGAATCCCAAATTCCATTAAAAGTCAAAATATTATTTTGAATATATGGTTCTACATAGGTCTGACCCATGGTCCCATGGTGGTTAGAGCATAGCATTCAAACACTGGAACCCAGGGACATATAGACCAATATTTCTAAGGTTTCCTTAAAATATTAAAAATATTTTATAGTAAAAGAAAGTGAAAATATGGTCAAATAAATTTTGGAAATTCTGGTTAAAACAAAGTAAAAAAATTCTGGATGTAGTTACTCACAACTGTAATCACAGTACTTTAGGAGGCAGAGACAGGAGAATTGCTTGAGCCCAGGAGTTTGACACCAACCTGGGCAACATAGGGACACTTCATTTCTACAAAAAATAAAAATAAATTAGCCAGGCTTGGCGGCACACACCTGATAGTCCCAGCTACTTGGGAAACAGAGGCAGGAGGATCACCTGAGCCCAGGAGGTCGAAGCTGCAGTGACCTGTGATCATGCCATTGCACTCCAGCCTGGCCTACAGGGTGAGACATCAACTCAAAAATAACATGAATAAAAATAAAAACAAAGTAAAATTTATCAAGAAACACTCAGAAAATGACAGAAATAATTGTACATAAATATTCGTCAGATTTAACAAATATTACCCTTTTGGAAAGTATATTCAAGAACTTTTTCTTTGGGCCTTCTTTTGTCCCCATAAAGACAGTGACATTAACCATTTACTGTGAACCTCTTTTTTTTTTTTTGACATTATTCTTCCAGTTTCCAAGATGTCACATTATCCATCTTAGTTCCTCCCTAATTCTTTATTCCTGGTTCTCTCTTCCCTATGTTGTGTCCCTGTATTGGTTGGATTCTTCAGAGAAACAAAATCAATGATTTACGCGCACACACACACACACACACACATACACAAATACTATAATAAATTGGTTCATACGATTATGAAGGCTAAGAACTCCAAGAGTTCAGTAGTCAGCACATTGGAGACCCAAGAGTTCAGTAATCAGCACATTGGAGACCCAAGACAGTCAACAGCATAGTTCCAGTCTAAGTCTGAAAGCCTGAGAACAAGGAGGGTCTGTGGTGTAAGTTCTCGTACAAGTCAGAATCCAAAGGCAGATCAAAGACAATCAGGCAGAGAGGGAGAATTCTCTTTCTTACTCAGTGTTTTGTTCTATTCAGGCCTCCTTTTGGAACTAAGAACTCTATAGACCTGAGTATAAGCTCATGGAAACCCAAAGCAAAATTTATGCTAGTGGATTTCCAAGTGTAATAGTGAGTGTGCCACTCCCATTTCCAACCCTTGATTCCTAGACACATGAATCTTGCCTATGGGAGAAACAGAATCATATATTGGACTATAAAAATCATGTATTGGACATACAACCTTCTGGGGAATCTTGTCTTAGCCCTGCAAGATTACTGGCACTATAACTGAGTCTTCGAAAGGCCAATTCACCATTCAAATCAGGTGCTTCAAGGAAGTGGTAAAGATCAGTGAATTCCAGTTGCATGGGCCCCTTTAATCCTTTTGCTGAGAATTTCTTGATTAGAAGCAATGCTGTATATATATTTTAAAAATTTGACTTCCATCCAATAAAATTTAGAGGAAGTCATAGGTTTGGACTGAGGTCCTGCAGTAGGCTCAACAGAACAGACCAAAACGGAGTCACTCATGCTGAAGTTCTTCATCATTGGCCAGGCGTGGTGGCTCAAGCCTACAATCCCAGCACTTGGGGAGGCCAAGGTGAGAGGATTGCCTGAGCCTGCGGGTTCGAGACCAGCCTGGGTAACATGGTGAGACCTTGTGTCTACAATAAATCAAAAAAATTAGCTGGGTGTGGTAGCACATGCCTGTAGTTCTGGCTACTTGGAAGGTTGAGGCAAAAGGATTATCTGAGCCCAGCAGGTTGAGGCTGTGGTGGCCAGCAGTGTGCCATTCCACTCCAGCCTGGGCAACAGAGTGAGACTCCAACTCAAAAAAAAAAAAGTTCTTCACTATTAAGCTGAAACTAAGTTGTTTTATCTTACCTTCTAAGAAAGGAGAGAAAAAGAGAAAGAGAACAGTCAAGTCCCCAGACAAGCCAGTTTGAGTTGGCATGATAAGGAAGTCCCTCTGCTTTAACCTAAACCAGGAAAGTAACTTTGAAACAATGCTTTCATCAGCCTTTTTCTATCTATAAAGCCAACCATCTTTGCTCAGCTCATTTGAACACTTATATTTTATAAGAATAAGGTATTGCACAATTCTAGAATTGCAAATATAATCAATTAGATCTTTAAACGAAATTTGTTGCAATTTTGTCTTTTGATGCTTCCCACCAATACCCCAAACCCTATCTAACACCACGGAGTTCATTCTTCCTTTTTATACTTGTAAATACTTTCTAGAACAAGAAATCTGGCTCCCAGTTTCCCATTGCCTGACCACCTTTCCTGTGCAAATGGCACCCTCACCCTCCTCCCTCTTCTTTTGACATTCCACATGGGCCAGTCCCTCATCCTACAAGTCAATTCACTTCTCACACCACTAAGTTTTACCCCAACCTTCCTGGAGTTCCCATTTCCTGTTTAGATCACTTTTCCATTTGCTTGGTCTCTGACCCCTATGCCAGACCAGCCTCCTTATGCCGTTTGTGCTCCTACATTTCATGCTATGTCCCTTCCTTTCATCTTGGGTGGATACCTGCCTTCACCCACTGAAACACAGACATCTGTACTGGGAAGTCCTCCCAAGAAGATAATCTTTTCACTTTGCTTGGACTCTAACACCCTTCCCTGCTCCATTACTCACATCCCTTGCAAACTTTGTTCAGCCCCACCTAATGGCTTTAGAAAGCAGGGATCCTAGTTCTCTCACCATCATTCTTTTGGTCTTGGGGAGAGCATCAGGCCTATCAGAAAATTCTATTAATATAGGTTTTGGCACTTTGTGTATAATGGAACAAACTTGAATTTTCTTTTTTTTTTTTTTAAGTTGGAGTCTCACTTCATCACCCAGGCTGGAGTGCAGTGGCATGCTCACGGCCACTCCAGCATTGACCCACTGGGCTTCCACACTTCCATGTCAGCCTTCCAAGCAGCTGAAACTACAGGCACATGCTACCATATCCAGCTAATTTTTCTATTTATTGTAGAGATGAGTTCTCACCAGGTAGCCAGGCTGGTCTCGAACCCATGAGCTCAGGCAATTCTCTCACCTCAGCCTCTCAAAGTTCTGGGATTACAGACTTTTGCCACCACGCCTGGCCTCATTTTTTTTATTATATTTGTTTTCCATTAAGAAAAAGGGATGTTTGCCTTTTCTCCAACTTTGAGGGATGGTCTCCTGGTTACAGAACTCACTAACAGGTCACCTCTCAGTCACTGGGAAGAGATACTAGAGGAAAATACCTGACTTAGCTTAAAGAAAACTAGCCTTTCACAGGAACGTTTTTCTCACTTTTCCTTTTCCTTTTTTCACAAGCCTAAAGAAATATAAGTATCCCTTCAAATCCTGGATGAATCCCCTCCCCCATAAAAAGAAATATAGGTATCTCGACCTGATAGGAACCCCTTATTCAGCTTGACTGAGCAACTTTAAAATTTAGTCTTTGCAGAATGAACTTGCCAGTGCAAAGGTGAAAGCATTTGTAAACTAAATGCTATATGGCTCCTAAGGAGGTCTACCTATTTTTATTTGTTGGTGTACATGGTCAAATAATTCTGTGCTGCATAAAGTGTGTCTAGCTTAGGAGTTTTGTACTGTAACAAAGCTCTTCAAAGATGTCAGGGCTTCTCTTACAAATTTTTCACAGTAGTGGTGAAAGTGTGTCTTCTGGATTCTGCCAGGGTGGGTCAGCAGGTCTTAAACAACAAATTTGCTTTAACATTCCAACCTCCCTAAGCCTTTGAATCCTCTCCTCTACATTATACCAAGACAAGTCCTACATTTCTAATTTGCTCACTGTGGTCCAATAAACCAAATAAACTGACAAAATCCTTTCTAACTCCCTGAGCTGAAATATAAAATCTGTTTGGTGAGCCCATGTCAATAAATTGAGCCTTACCCAACTTTATGTTCTTCCCACCAATATCTCACATACCCAATATCCATTCCCACATTTGTTTCCCAGATTTCTGTCTATATAAGTTAGAAAACTCAAGTAGTTCTTTTAGAGTGCCACATACATTCTCATGGGTCACACTTTGTCCCTCACCCTTATGGGCTTGCTGAGACTTTGGTTACATAAGTCTAGAAGCAAAGAGGGATGGTAGGAGTGGGTCCAGAGGAAAATCAGCATTATCTTACTTGTCAGCCACCTCCCTCCCTGGGAAGTCTTTACAGTTTCCTCATGCAATGCAGGGTTAATCATCTCAGAGTGAAGTGGAGAGATCACTATCACTGAGTGTGCGAAGGCCATTCCACTAAGGGTAGGGAGGCCTCTTCCAATAGCAAAAAAGTTATCAGAATTCTGAGGTTCAATGTCCCCAGTTTCATCAAAGTCTTCACACACATCCTCATCCCAATTTACAGTCTTTCCCAGTCAATGCCTTCACTTTAAAAGACACCCTGTGAAACTGGGAGTTTAACATGTATGTAACTCAACCAGTTTCAGAAAGAGATTCTGTATCTGACTTTCAGCAATCTCAGCCCTGCAGCTATAGGAGATCAGTATTTCCCCCAAGGCACATCTGGAAGTCACTGGGCAGAGGTACTGGGGAAAATACCTGACTTAACTTAGCTTTTCACAGGAACGTTTTCTCACTTTTTCTTTTCCTTATTTCACAAGCCTTATGTAGTGCTTGAGCTAGGAATTTGAATCTCAGAGCTCATTCTTTTCTTCCCCCAACACTTTGTCCAGTGACATTAGGAGCAACCAGCCAATCTCATTATATTCACTAGATTTCCCAAAATGTTCAAAATATCATTGGCCTAATAACCCAGCTCCTTGCTTCTTATAAGTGGTTGAATAGAAGCATCCAATGGAGATATTTTACGTATCTCTATTGCCAGACCATGCCATGGACTATCAGTTCTCTCTTTAGTACTAAAAATAGAATCAGTCACATCTTTAAATCTAATCACATTAGGGCCAATTCTAGAAACACTAGAACCAATTCAAAAGCCCATCCTTAAAATTCTGTTCTTCTAGAACTTCTCTTGGTCAAAATCTGTTATTAGTCTGGTTTCTCTGGAGAAACAGAACCAATAGGATATACATCTATATGTACCAATCTATCTCTCTGTCATTGACACTGACAGGTAGAGACAGGTAGAAACAGAAATGGAGACAGAGGGAGAGAGAGCGAGAGCAAGAGCGAGAGCAAGAGCGAGAGCGAGAAAGAGAGAGAGAGAGAGAGAGAGGAGAGAGAGTTAGTTTACTTTAAGAAACTGGCTCATACAATAATGGAGGATAAAAAGTCCAAGATCTTCTCAGATGGCAAACGAGAGACCCAAGAGAGCCTATAGTATAGTTCTCATCTAAATATGAATCCAAAGGCAGAAAAAGACTGATGTTCCAGTTCAAAGACAGTTCAGTCATTCCCACAGCTTATGTCATATTTCATTTATTATTTGCTTATTATTAATTTTTTATTACACAATTTATTTTTTAAAAGTTGTACTTTCAATAAGAAGGGAAGAAAAGATTGTGTGGAGGTAGAAAAGGACTTTACATTTGGTATATACTTCTTGTGTGCTGGGCATTTTATTTTAATTCTTAGAAGAACTGTGTTATGTGCCAATTATTATCTTAGTTTAAAGATGTAAGCATCTAACTCCACACCATTTTCTAGTTCTTGCCACAGAAAATACAGAATGCCCAATTAAATTTAAATTACTGATATCAAATTTTTAGTGCAAGTATGTGCCACATATTTCACAGGACATACTTATAGTAACAAACAACAACAACTTTGTTTACCTGAATCCAAATTTAATTGGGCATCTTATATTTTTATTTGCTAATTCTGGCAACCCTACTGGATTTGGACCCTGCGATGCTTGTGCTGGTGCTCTCTCTCTCCCTTAGTCCCACAGATAGACCCTCACTGCTTGATACCTGATCACCCAATTCCTGATCACCTGCCTGGCATCAAGATCACCACATTTTTACAGCTCCCATACCCACATCACTGTACTCTGCCTACCTGCAGGTCTCCCACCAGGTTGGAATTTTTCTGTGCTCACTACCTGGCCAGGCTGTAGCTGGTTCACCCCCTGGATTATAGCCATAGTATCTGAAGACCATGCCCTACCACATCCAGTTATGGCACCCATTAGAGGGCCTGTCCCATCTTAGAAAGTTCTGCATGGGAATATCACACTGCCCCTCATTCTACCCTGAACCTGCTTCACCAGCAAACAAACCATCCCACATTCCATACAGTACAAGATTGCGTGGGAAGGTACAAACAGTGGATAACAAAAAAACAAATTTAGAGAGGCCGCCACAGATCCAGGGCAGCAGAAAGAGCTCTAGAAAGGGGAAGTGGATGGTATTTGTGTTCAACATCTTTTTTCAACATGGATAAGACTTGTAAGCATTATGTTTATCAGATCAGTGAATTCCACAAGGTTGGAAGACATAGCTGACTCACTGAATATTGAATCAACAAGATAAAAACTGAACAGGAATAACAGAAATTGTTGTGCTTGGGTTGAGAATAGCAATGACATAAGGTAGAACAGCTGGCCAGCAGTTCAGATAAAGACTTCAGCATTTTAGTTCAACACAAGCTCAAGGATAGGCATTATCATGTACTGAGGGAAAAGCAAGCCTTAGATTCAAACAAACCCTATCTCAAATGCTGATTTCACCACTAAATTGTTGTGACCCAAACCTCTGTCTTCTCAACATAAAATGGGTACAATACCAAACTTACTAAATGGTGAAAATTAGTAAGATAACACATGTTGAGCATGTCTGAATAGTGCCTAGGACATAGGAGATACACAGTGAACACTATTCCATACTCCACATCGCTGGTACGTAGCACAATGTCCCCAGAAATACATTAAGTAGGAGACATTATAGCACTTGGTGAATAATCTATTGAAACATTCATTTTTGTTTTTCTCTCTTTACTGTAGGAAGCCAGAAGAAATGAGAAGACATTAAGGCTTGTGTGTAATATTTGAGTTCTCTCATGGCATCTTCATGGCAGGACCAAAAGCAGAAATTGTCAACCATCATAAGCCAAAACGAGCCTCTGAAAAATACTCTGCCATTGACAGAAGAGTTGGATCAATCTGTGGAAAAGTATTGTTGGTGTGTGAAGTTGGAAAGGTTGGAAGGGTTCCTGAGACTTAGGGAAGTAATGGATGCTTAAGGTAGACACCAGTGTGATATTCCCATGCAGACCTTCTAAGAAGGGACAGGCCCTCTAATGGGTGCCATCAGAAAGTCATGGCAGCTGACTATCAAGAGACCTAACTTAGGGCCATGCTTCCTGTGCCCAAGTTGGGCTCAGAAACTGTGGAGTCTCCTGTCTTCAAGTGACTGAGTCCATTTGGGCAGTGAGGACAGTCACAGCTGCCAGTGTAGACTCTAGTCCAGTGCTCTGCTTGGACACTTGAGCTGTGAGATACCTCTAAAACTCTTACCCAACCAAGGAACAGAGGCCAGAAGGACATTAGAATTGAATTTGTTGATTCAGATAAAATTTACTGGTTAAATAGGTGGGAATATGCAGTACATGGACATGTTGTAAAGGACGTTTATTTTCATTCAAATATTAGGGAATATTCACATGCTCTACAAAGCAGAAAGGGCTTATACAGTAGGCCAACTCAACCCTACCACTGTGATTTGACCCACTTCCTAAAGCATCATTTCTTTCATTTACTAAATAGAAAAAAATACCGAATTCACAAAGATTTGGGGATGATTGCATAATATGACTTACAGAGAAAATCTTAGCATAATTCCTAGGGTAGTATAGATGTATTTTACACAAATTTAAATTCTGTAGATTTAAAATAGTGCAATGTAAATATTAGCCTCACTATATGACAAAATTTGAAATAATATGAATCCAACTTGACGTTTATTCCTATGTGAAAATGCATCTTGAATGAGTATCATTTGCTAATCGCTAACTGAATGTGGAGAATAAAAAGAAAAGGAGAAGTCTAGGGTGACTCCCACAGTTCTAATATGGAAGATAAGTGATGATGGTATTTCCCAAAAAAGGCCAGAAATACAGTGGAGTGGGGAGTATTCCCATAAGAGAGGCAAAGAAGTTATGTTTTCAATTTGGACGTGGTAGGTGGTAGATGCAGTGAAACATTCAAGTGGAATTAACCTAAAAGACATTGACATAATGGCTTGGGTCTCAGAAGAGAAAGCTGGATGGAGATATATAGTTTGGGAACCATGAGTAAACAGCATACAGCCTAAAGCATGTATCTGAAATCACCCAGAGATTGAGGGTGGAGTGAGAAGAGACGCGATGACAGAGTCCTTACAAGCACCATCATACAAGAAGTCAATGGGACATTTATTCCTAAAGGAATCTTTAAAAGAATGGTCAAAGAGGTGACAAAAAACTGTGTGGGGGTATTGTCACTGAGACTGAGTTTCCAGAAAGATTTCATGCTGAAGAAGGTACAGATCATGTCAGATCACAGAAAGGTCCATAGAGCCATAAAGTTTTCACCATCTATTGCAAGTTAATCGTAAGTCTAGCTACCATAGTTTCCATGTGGGATAAAAATAGGCCACATGAATGTCTACTTTAGGAGCGTTGATACTTTCCCTGGATGTTGCACTAATCAGATCACACCTGAAGTATTAATTTCTAGTTCTAGACACAGCTGAGTGTGAAGTACTAATTGGAGGAGAAAGCTATGTATAAAAGAAACAGATGGGCACAAAGATTAGTAACAAAAATAGAGGATAAACTAGAAAATACAGAAAAACTTAGATCAGTCATATTGCAGGGAAAAGAGAAAAACAAAGCAAAGGAGAAGAGAGTAGAAATGTACAATGCTATACATTCTTTTAACCACAACAGTAATTGTAGGTAGCCGAGAACATAGTGGGAATCAGATCCTGCAGTTAAATGTCTCAGCACGGTGCATTCTCCACTCCTGGTTGCTCTGGCAAAGAATTCCTTCTTGTTGCAAACAGCATCACAAGAAAATTCTCAGGCTATGAGGATACCATACCTGGTGCAAAGCATTAAGTGATCTGGATGTCTCTACATCACAGAAAGTGCTTTCCACATTAAAAAATTAATTTGAACCTGGGTACTCAAGAGACCCCCTGGATTGCTGCTTTTTCCACTGATTCTGATCCAACTTATTCACATTGTCATATGTACTTTTCTCTCACATTGATACTTAAAGGGAAACCCCAGAACCAGGGTAAGGAGAGAGCTTTCTATAAGGGTATGAAAAGATCCAGGCAAGCTATTATCTGGAGAGCTCTCTGCCCTTCAGAGGGTGGGACCACTCAGAGTGAGGGAGAAAACACGGTCCGACTCATTTTATGAGAACCCTACATAGGGAATTCTTAGAAGATGACAGTCAAAAGAGTGGCAAGGGTGGGGACAGGGAGGGTTGAAATTATCACAGAAGAACAAACAATTGAGTGAACTAAGAAAGGGTAATCACTAAAGAACTAGAAAATACAGTGATAGCTATGCTAGAATAATTGACAAATTTGGCTTTACTCCTTGTGGATGCAGCAGAAGGAACTAAGAACAAAAAATACCAGGGAGGCAACCTTCTCTGCTTTGATGTGAGGAACAACTTTCTAATTATTTAATCTTTTTGAAACAGAATGCATCCCAAAGTCAACAGACTCTCCAGGACAGAAAGCACTAGACCAGATGCTGGATAAACATTACTGTTAATGGAGATGCTTCATTCTCTTGGCTTCGTATCTCCACCTGGAAACACTTCAGCTACACTCTGGGCTTCTCTCTCCAACCCTGGAGAAGGGGAGGGACATGCCTGATTGGGAAATTTGGGAGAAGGAACCAGACCTGCAACTCGGTTCCTGCTCCACCTGCCCTCATCTGAATGTAAGATGCATGTATTCTGTTTTGCTCTCAGCAGCATGGGGAGCCCTGCAGTTGTCCAGCTGTGCAGTGACTGAGGGATGAGTGCATCTGATTCAGGAATAAAAGAATGAAGTACCTGTCTCGGTCACTGATCATAAGCCACAGTCTCCTATCAGCTGTATCAGATAATATTTCAATCTTCATCTGTCTACTCAAATGAATCCAAACTCAAATGAGGAAGAGAGTGTTGTTATATTGTTCTCTAAAACCTCAAGAATATCTATAAGGAATTTCGTCTTGGGAAAGAAGTAGGACCACATAACTCTAAAGTTTCCCTATATGTAGAATTCTGTGACTCTATGACTTTTCAGATACTTCTAGGACCTTCTAACTGAATGCCTTGTTGACATTTAAAATTCAAATTGAATCAAAATTAAATTTCACTTCCAAAACCAGCTCACTTTCCCAATACTACTGCACATCAGAGGCACCACTGGCCTTGTATTCATCAAGATTTAAAAAGTTAAAGTTTCCAAATGGTAGGGAAGTTATAAATACCTCTATAATGATTCCAAATCAATACCAATATTATAGAGTGGTGGTTGAAATCCTGGCTGTGACTGCCATGACCTAGTCAGACTGTACAGCAAAGAGAGAAGAGCCATGGTCAACATCTGGAGGTGTGGTCAGACCAAGATCAACATCTGGAGGTCCAGCAAGATAGCTGGGGAGAGGAGGGGGAGGTAAAAGGACAGCAAGAAACTTATCATGAAGATAGGAAAATAATTTCCAGAGAAAAGAAGCAGAAAATGTCATGCCATAGAAGCCAAAGAAAGAGTATTCGAGAAAGAAGAATAATCAAACGTTACTGAAAGAAAAAGGAAGATGAAAAGGTTACATAGACTATTAGATTTAATGATTAAGAAATTTCTAGGACCTTAAGGAAACCAAGTTTTTAGTGGTGGAGCTGAAAGAAAAATAATAATTTTTCACTCAATCAACATTTTTTGAGCATCTAGAGGTTGTTAGTTCAAAACAGGTAGACACTGTCCTTGTCCTCAAAGCACATGTAGTCTAAGTGGAAAACACTTAGTGGGAACACAGAAGAAGGGTAACTAATCAAGACTATAGGAGAGGACAGATGACCAAAGGTAGCTTTTCTGGCAGAGATGACATCTGAGTTGAGTCTAAGCAGAAGTGAGTCAGGCAAGAAAGAAGAGAAGAGGTCCCTACACAGGGAGGGCATGATGGGCCTTTGTAGTACGATGACTAGAGAGGGTCCCTTGCACTTGAGTAATAGAGAGTGACACCGCATGGCTAGAACCAAGAGCTCCTGTGGGGCAATGATGGAGGAGGAAGCTGAGAGGTAGTAAGGGGCTAAAACAGACCTTGCATGGCATGTTAAAGCCAATGGGGAGTCCAGGAAGTGACATGAATAAATGTGATGTGAGAAAGACAACATTGGTGGTTAAGCAAAAAATGAGCCAGAGGTCAAGGTCAAGAGTAGACGCTGAAGACCAATTAAGTAACTTTGATAATAATGTCACTGATAGACAATGAGGGCCAAAGCAAATGGAGAGGAGAAGGAAAGCAAGACTGCAAGCCAAAAAGAAAAGGAATATGCATTGGGGGATAAGAAAAGATAAGTCAAAGATAATTTCCAACACTGGCTGAGTCAACTGAGTAGGTGATGGTGTCATTCATTTAGAAACAGAATACAGGAGAGAGGGTTGGGTAGGAGATAGGAGAAAAAGGAGGTTGGAGGAAGGAAATGATGAGTTCTATTTTAGAAATGATGAAATGACGTGTGTCTTTGGAACACTCAAGTAGAGACTGTTCAAAACAGTTTTTTAGTGTCTTGGTGGGCAGGTAAGAGGTAGTGTCAAGAAGTCTGCCAACACATAAAAGGAGAAAAATAGAATGTTAACTCAAGAGAAAAGCAGATTTGAGAGATGTTGTATAGGAAAGCAGTGAGTTGAACACATGTATAGACATGAAGGAATAAATCAATAGAAAGAGAAAAATTGAAGATGAAGGGCCCAGGGAAGGCAAGAGAAGGAGCAGGGTTGACAGTTCTATTTAGTGATACCTAGTAGTACGATAAAAGGAGGGCTATCTTCAGAACATAAAACATGGACTCTTAAGTTAATTGACAAATTGCTTCAGTGCAAATCACAAGCCACCTGAAACATATGGTAAACTGCTAAAATGAATTAGGTTCCACCAACCATTTCAGTGGAACATTGTATGGTATGGAAAGAAAAATACTTGGCAAGACAGGAAGCATGAGTCAAGAATAAGTGGTGAGTGGTATGAGTCATGCGTTTAAGATCAATAAAGAAGCTGGCTCTGCTCCTGACTTCATTATTTCTGAGCCTCTCACCCCTCCAATCACCCAGCCTCAAAGCTGTCCTCTCAGCTTCCTTGCTCATGCCTTCACTTCGCACACTATCAGTCCTGGAATCCTATAATGCTTTGGTTCTCACATGGTCCTTTCTTTCTCATTCCCGCTGATGCTAGCATAGTGTTCACTCTTAGAGAAACTCCTTTCTGCCTCCAGACTTCACCCAAACCCTCGATCCACCCAGGGCAGAAGGATAGGAGAGGAAAACTGGTGAAGAGGGTAAAGGTCAACTTTCTAATTTTGCTATCATGTCACTGACTTGTGATGATCCCTCACTGCCAACTGGTTAAAGCCCATTTGCTGGGTAAACACTCAAGGCCTCAACAACATGACTCCAACCCACCTTTCCAAAGGTACATCTTCTTGTTACTCCCAACAGAAATTCTCCATCATTCCATTTTTACAAATGAGACAACTTAGAAACAAAAAGATTATGCAGCATACCCAGGGACACACAGCTTGTGATGGAATTGGCCACCCAGACTCCAGAGCACTTCCTCTCAATTTACTTGTGGCTGCTTCTTTCTGTAGTAGTTTTTCATCTTACATATGCTATATCGTTTTGCAAGGGTGGTCCCTATTAAAATTAATGGAACTTCTACAATTTAAAAGTCATGAAAACTTTAGATTAAAATCATGTGTAAACTCTTTAAACTAAGCTAGCATTACTAAATAAGGTTAAAGTGATGAGAGTGAGGTCTATTGGTAGAGCAACATTTTACCAAAAACAAACTGCTCCTAGAGTGTTTTTTAGCTGTTTTATTTCATCTGCTTCTTCACCCTTACCACAACTCAAGCCAACACACACATTGTTCTTTGATAGAGCAATGTGGTTTTGGAAGCTTCCCTTATCTGAAGTTCATACGGCACATAGCAATGAAACCTGGAATGACTCTCTGCTTCGGTGAAATAAGGTCAGACCGACCCCTGAGGTTATCAAAACATGAATTTGGAAAGTCATTAAGAATACACTTTTGTTTTACAATTCCAAGTAATTTAATCAAACAAGCCTGAACCATCTGGTTCTTCTACAACGTGGTATAGTTTTAATAGTTATCCAGGTTTTTCCCCCCAAGTGAGAAGATAAATCACCAACACGGTAAAACTTGAAGGTAATTTTATAACTGTGTGCAAGTCCACACACTACATATCTTTTACAAACAAACAAAAAGTCATAGTTGTTTAAAATGAAAGACAACCCCAAAGCAACACTTACCATTTAAATCAGCCAAACAATTTTATAAGACAACTGCATTACTTAACTACATTATTTAGACTTTCCAAATTCATCAACATAAGGCTTTTCTCTGTGTTGCTTGCCAAACTACACAGAAGGGGGGGAAAATCCTGCATTTTCATGGAAAATGGTCTTTGCCAATCCTCCCACTAGCTCTGAGTTTGGCCAGCAGTTTGACCAATAGTGTATGAGCCCTTCCATCTGCTAACTAAGGAGTATTTCCTAACGGGTAAATGATATGAAAAAAATGGTTGCAAAACAGAACCTGACTTGTTTTGGTGAGTTGATGTAATTGAACCTAAAAAGTATTGTAAGACTGCCGTTTATATTTGTATTCCAAGAAAGTTCAAACTGTATCCCATTCCAAATTGCTGTTTTCAATTATTCCTTAAAAACATTAGGCAGCCTGTATGTACAAATCTCAACTTATTTTAAAAACACTTTCAAAAATTTCAAATGCCACATTACATTTTTATGTTTTTATATTTTTTTCTCAAGTTCTGAGAATTAATTGACCAGAGAAGTCACCAATTTTTAATGTCATTTTTAAAATATGATTTTAAAAATTAACTTTGCAAATATAGTACATGGATAAGCTTAACACTCCCAACTATTCAAGATATTATTTTTAGAACAATTAGCTTCCAGGTTTATACACTATTACATAAATCCACTAATTACCTGTGCATTTTTAATGAATATTCTGCATATTTGATAGGGAAAATTTTGAGGATAGCTCTAAAAATAATACTGTGTCTTAGTGTCATGTCAAGATTTAGCATATTTTAAAAGAAAAACGTTACCCTTGTGTTTTTGTGTTTGGACAACCCAAACAGATGTATAATGGTTGTTAACTACTATTATTGGTCTCACCAGTAAAATATTCATAATATTTGATTTCTTTAGAATTATACAAGAAGAAAAAAAACAAGTAGATATAGAGGCTGTAAGTTTAGCTAAGGAGAAGGGGAAACCAGGTTCTTGTCTCAGCTTTGTAGCTGTCTGATTTTGGGGATGTCCTATGTGAACAAAAGTTCTGTTAAAAGGAATTTTGAGGAGAGATTCTTTATTCCAGTAAATGATTTCAAAACAGTGGAGACACTGCCCTTGGTGCAAAAAGAAGGCATGTTCCAGAGAACAACTTACATAAGTATACTGCATGATGGTGAGGTTTGGGCTATTGAGCCTCCCCCAGCCCCCCACCCAGGTGATAAGCATGGTACCCAATGGGCAGTTTGTCAATCCTTATTCCTCCTCCCTGCTATCTCCCCTTTAATAGTCCACAGTGCCTGTGGTTCCCATCCTTGAGCCCATATGTTCCCAGTATTTATCTCCCACTTATGAGTGAGAATATGCTGTATTCAGTTTTCTATTTCTGTGATAATTTGCTTAGAATGATAGTCTCCAGCATCCATGTTGCTGCAAATGACATGATTTCATTCTCTTTTATGTCTGAATAGTATTCCATGGTGTATATTACATTTTCTTTATCCAGTCCACAATTGATGGGTGCCTAGGTTGGGTCCATGTTTTTACTATTGTGGATAGTACTATGATAAACATACAAGTGCAGGTATCTTTTTGGTAGAATGATTTGTCCTCCTTTTGGGAGAACTGCTGGGTCGAGTGGTAAATCTATTTTTAGTTTTTTGAGAAATTTCTTTTCTGCTTTCCACATGGGCTGAACTAGCTTATATTCCCACCACCAGTGTATGAAGATTCCGTTTTCTCTGCAGTCTTACCAACATCTGTTGTTTTTTGACTTTTTAATAGTAGACATCCTGACTGGTGTAAGATGGTATGCCATTGTGGCTTTGATTTGCATTTCTCGGATTATTAGTGACATTCAGCATTTTTTCATGTATTTGTTTGCTGCTTTTATGTCTTCCTCTGAGAAGTGCCTTTTCATGTCCTTTGCCTACTTTTTTTTTTTTCGAGTAGGAGTCTCACTCCGTTGCCCAAGCTGCAGTGCAGTGGCACGCTCACGGCCACCCTAGCACCAACCTGCTGGGCTCCGGTGATCCTTCAGCCTCAGCCTTCCAAGTAGCTGGAATTACAGGCACACGCTACCATGCCTGGCTAATTTTGGATTTATTGTAGAGACACGGTCGTGCCAAGTTGCCCGGGCTGGTCTCAAACCTGCGGGCTCAGGCAATCCACTCACCTCAGTCCCCCAAAGTGCTGGTTTTGCCTACTTTTTAATGGGGTTATTTGTTGGGGGGTTTTTTTTCCCTGTTGATTTGTCCAAGTTCCTTATAAATTCTGGACATTAGACCTTTGTCAAATGCATAGTTTGCAAATATTTTCTCCCATTCTGTGGATTTACTCTGCTAATGGTTTTTTTTGTTTTGTTTTTTTTTGTTTGTTTTTTTTTTTTTTTTTTCTGTGCGAAGCTTTTTAACTTAAAGTCTCACTTGTCAATTTTAGTTTCACGGTCTTTGCTTTTAAGGACTCAGTCATGAATTCACTTCCTAGGCCAGCAGTCCCCAATCTTTTTGGCATCAGGGACCAGTTTCGTGGAAGACAATTTTTCCATGGACTGGGGAGTTGAGGGATAATTTCTGGATGATTCAAGTGCATAACATTTAGTGTACACTTTATTTCTATTATTATTACATTGTAATATATAATGAAATGATTATACAACTCACCATAAAAAAAAGAGGTGTGGACAGAAGTGTTAAATAAAATAATGGGCAGGCCACACACATATTAAAATAAGTGTTGGATTCTGACTTACAGTCTGCCACCAGATGCAGCTGTATAATTGAAGTACATCAACTCACTTGTTACTCACCAATAGGATCTTGGCATGAGTCTACAAGCAACTGATTTCTTATAGACTCTGTGCAATCAAACCTCACTCCTAATGTTAATCTGTATTTGATCCCCAGAGCTAGCATCACTGCCTCAGGTCCACCTCAGATCATCAAACATTAGATTATCATAGGAGTGCACAACCTAGAACCCTATTGTACTTCACAATAGGGTTCACACTCCTATGAAAATCTAATGTCACCACTAATCTGACAGGAGATGGAGCTCAGGCAGTAATGCAAGCAATGGGGAGCAACTGCAAATACAGATGAAGCTTCGCTCACTCACCCACTGTTCACCTCCTGCTATGCGATACCAGTTCATGGACCAGGGGTTGGGGACCCCTGTCCTAGAAGTATGTTGCCTAAGTTTTCTTCTAAGATTGTTACAGTTTAGGGTCTTACACTTAAGTCTATAATCCATTTAAAGTTAAGTTAATTTTTGTATATGGTAACAGTAGGGGATCAACTTCATTCTTCTGCATGTGGATGGCCAGTTTTCCCAGCATCATATTTGGAATAGAGTGTCCTTTCTCCAATGTTTGTTTTTGCTTGGTTTGTCAAAGATAAGTTGGTTGTAGGTCAGCAATTTTATTTCTGGGTTCTCTTTCTTTAGATCTATTAATGAGTGCTTTATATATTTGGTTTTTCCAGTGCTGGGTGCATATATTTTCACAATTATTATATCCTCCTACTAAATTGACCCCATTATCATCTTACAGTGACCTTGTTTGTTTTACAGCCTTTAAATTGAGATCTATTTTATCTATTATAATTATAGCTATTCCTGCTCTCTGGTTTCCATTTGCATGGAATATCTTTTTTCTTTCCCTCACTTTCAGTCTATGCATGTCTTTATAAGTGAAGTGAGTTGCTTGTAGTTGGATCTTTTGCTTTTAATTCATTCAACCATTCTATGTTTTTTAATTGGCAACTTTAGTCCATTTACATTGCGTTATTATTGATAAGTAAGGACTTACTACTACCATTTTGTTACTTGTTTTCTGGTTGTTTTAAAATTTCTTCTCTTCTTTTCTTTCTTTTATTACTGTCTCCCTTTGTGCTTAAGTGATTTTCTTTGGTAGTGTATTTTGATTCATTGCTTTTTATTTTTAGTATATCTATTATAGGATTTTGCTTTGTAGTTACCATGAGGCTTACAAAAAACATCTTATAGATATAAGCTATCATAAAAAGCTATTTTAAACAGGTAACAACTTAACTATAATCACAGATAAAAGAAAATAATTTAACACAAGAAAAACTAAAAAACAATATATTTTGACAAGCCAGATCATGAACCTTTGCATTTTCTCTTTCCAGCCAGCACTGAGTGATGGGTATCTCTCAAGACAACTAGCACAAGCACTGCAAGAGAAAGCCCTATCACAAGATGCAGAAATATAAGCTGGGACATCCTGCTAACACTTGACCCCCACCACATCCACACAGTCTATATAAGGGAGGTAACAGAAAATACTGTGCCTTGAGGCTGAACATGGGACCGTTCTCCTGGGGCTCCAAGTGTTGTACTTGCAAAACAAGAATCATCGATGTCGTCTACAATGGCTGCAGTAACAAACTAGTCCATACCAAGATCCTGATGAAAAACTATATCATGCTCATTGACAGCACACCATATTGACAATAGGATGAGTCTCACTATGTGCTGTACTTGATCCTTAAGAAGGAGGTCATATTGATTCCTGAAGAGGAAGAGATTTTAAACAAAGTTAGCCAAAAAACTTCAGAAGAGATATAATGAAAAAGAATGCCAAAATCAGCAGTCTTCTGAAAGAGCAGTTCCAGCAGAGCAAAATTCTTGCTTGCACCGTAGAAAGACCTGGCCAGTGTTGCTGAGCAGATAACTTTATGCTAGAGCGTAAGGAGCTGGAGTTCTATCTGAGAAAAATTAAGGCCCAGAAAGGCAAATATATACTGGTCCTTCCTGTCTTACCTTATGTAATAAAGATATTTATTGTTCTGAGAAAAAAAAACTCTACATTTTAATTTCATCTACCACACATTTCAACTTTTTGTTGTCTCAATTTACATATTTTTATAATGCTTATATCTTAACAAGATGCTGTACTTGTCATTGTAAATAGAGTTGTCTTTTAGTTTTTAAACTACAGATATTAGTGGGTTTCATACCACACTTGCAGTATTAAAGGATTCTAAGTTTGTATAATTACCTTTACCAGTGCATTCCATATCTTCAAAGGTTTTATTTTTGCATGTTAGTGTCCTTTTCTTTCAGACTGAAGAACTCCCTTCAGCATTTCTTGTAAGATATGTCAGGTGGTGATGAATTCTCTGAGCTTTTGTTTGTCTGGAAGAGACTTTACCTCTCCATGTTTGAAGGAAAGCTTTGTTGAATACAGTATTCACAGTTGGCAGTGCTTTCCCTTTAGCACTTTGAATACGTCCATACCTTCCTGGTCTATATGGTTTCCACAAAAAAAGTCTGCTGCCAGATAAATCAGAGCTCCTTTATATGTTATTTGCTTCCCTTTTCTTGCTGCCTTTAGAATCTCCTTTGTCTTTGACTTTTAAGAGTTTGTTATATGCCTTAGGGTAGTCTTATTAGGGTTGAATCTATTTGATCTCTGACCTTCCTGCACCTGGCTATTTCTAGCTTTCTCTAGCTCAGAAAGTTTTCTGTAATTATTTTTTGAATAAGCTTCCTATTCTTGCTCTATGTGGACTCCCTTTGAATACCAATGAATCTTAGATTTGCTCTTTTGACGTTATTCTCTGTACCTCATAGGAATTCTTCATTCCTTTCATTCTTTTTCATTTTTTCTTTCTGATTGTGTATTTTCAAGTAGTCTGTCTTTGAGCTCACTGATTCTTTTTTTGGTTTGATCCATTCTGCTACTGATAGCATTTTTTGTTGTCTCAATTTACATATGTTTATAATGCTTATATCTTAACAAGGTGCTGTACTTGTCATTGTAAATAGAGTTGTCTTTACAAATGTATTTCTCAGGTCTAGAATTTCTGAGCTTTTAAAAATTATTTCAATCCCTTTGTTAAATTTCTCTGATAAATTTTTTAATGACTTTAGTGTATCATCTTGGAGTTCACTAAGTTTCCTTAAAACTGTTGCTTTGAATTCTTGGTCTGAGAGCTCACATATTGCCATCTCATCGTGTCAATCACCAACTCCACGCTTTGTCTGTTTGGGAAGGCCATGGTTCCCCATTTGCTGTTGTTTGTTGTAGACGTAAATCTACAGCTTCACATTGAAGGATTATTTATTTATTCCAATCTTCACTGTCTGGCTTATTTTGTTTTTTTCTAGGATATGTATGCTTAGAGGGTCTTTGCAGTTTGCCTGGTGAGTCTTTTTAATACTAGGCTGCTACCTCCTTTTTGGCACTAGATGGTGCCTTATGCCTAGGTTTGCTTCAGTTCTCACAAATGTTCAGAGTGTTGCCTATCCAGATGGAGGAATGGGGCACCCCAAAGGTGATACCCAAGCTGTGTGGGATGACTGGCTAAGAGTTTCTGATCACAGGGGACACACAGAGTATGCTTCCTATAGTATGGTGCTGCTGAATAGCCAATCTGATTTGATGTCTTCTTTGGTTAAGGTGAAGAGCAGAATTTCATGAGCTAGGGTTGTTAGTTTGTCCTTTCCTCTTTGTCCCAAAGTGCACTCAGGGGTTTTTCTCCCTGCAAGCTTCTTGCTCCTTTACAGAACAATTTTCCTGTAAAGAAACCCAAGACAGTGGGGAAGCTTGCTTTCTGCCTCAATCTTACTTTTTCCATTGTAGAAACTGTGAATCTGGGGGAAATTTTCCATGTGATGCCTGGAAAATTGGGAGAGAAGTGTCATAGAGAGAGAAGTTCATTTATCTTACTATCTGCTCGGAATTTTTCACTTCTTACTTCTCTGTGCCCCCAGGGATCAACTCAGCCTTAGATTTGAGTTCTGGGATATTGCTGGTGATAATTTTGGTGCAGGTTTTCTGTGGGAAAGCATGGAGCCAGATTGCTTCTTCTAATACATCAGTTTGGTGGCATCACTCATCCAACTAACTCAGTAATTTCTTATATAATATATTCATTCACTTGATAAATATTTCACATATGCTTGTAAATCAAGGAACATAGTCCTAGACCTCCAGAATGATTCAGCATTGGTAGACAATTGGATACTTTGGTTAAGAGGCAACAAAATTATATTGAGAAATGGTCTCAATATAATTTTATATATAAATTTATTATGCATAAACATATAATTAATATATATAATTATGAAGTTAATTATAGAGCTTTCTGTCAATACTCTTCACTGACTCAAAATTGATATTATTGATAGCCCCAAAGTAGATAACTTCACTATCTATGGCAGAAATTAAAGAAAAGCATCTGATTTAAATACGGCACATTTTATAGGCAAGATTTATTGAGAACATAAAAGGAAGCAAAGGTGGATAGAGATGAAGGTGGGTACATTTGAAAATAGGATAGGAAGATTTAAAAAAACAGGACTGAGGAAAGAGGTCAGAAAGTTGAAGGAGTTCCTACTTTAACCACTTGTATAAAAGAAGTACCACTTAATCTCACTAAAACAAAAAGATAGATACTGGAGTTCAAGTTTGTTGAGGTTACTAGAACTTTTGAGCAGAAAAGTGGGAGACACACAGAATAAGATCTTGGGAAATCTGCATATGGGTGAATCTTCTTGTGTCTTTGACTGTATTCTAGGCTACATGTATACAAAGTGAGACTCCATAAAAGTGGACAAAAAATAACTACCATGTACAAAAAAATCTACCAGGGATCTGTAAGCTGAGCCACTACTAGAGCTTATACAGAATTGAGAAATTTAAAAGTTGAGACAAACCAGACTGGAGACATGTCACTGAATATTTAGGCCATCCAATAAAGATCCAGAAAGGTCACATGATAGAAATAGGGATAAATTTGCCTCAGTGTAAAAGTTCTTAGTATCCTTAGTGTTGGAGGTAGAAGCCTAGTGGAAGGAGCTTGGTTCATGAGGACAGATCCCTCATGAATGGTTTGGTGCCATTCTCTAGGTAATGAGCGAGTTCCCATTCTATTAGTTCATGTGAGAGTTGGTTGTTTAAAAGAGCATGACACCTCCTCTCCTTCTTGCTTCCTTTTTCACCATGTGATATGGTGGTTCCCCTTGCCTTCTGCCACAGGTAAAAGCTTCCTGAGGCCTCATCAGAAGACAAGCATATAACAGCACCATGCAGAACCATGAGCCAAAATAAATCTCTTTTCTTTTTAAATTATCCAGTCTCAGGTATTCTGTCATAAAAACACAAAACAGTTAAAAGCTTAACTATAAGCTGAGAAAAGATTAAGCTTATCTTCGGGTAAATTAACCACCAGGACAAAATTCAACACTACTTAAAGAAAGACTACATCATCCAGACACTCAACAATACAATTTACAAAATGTCCAGCATATAATAAGAAATTGCTGTAAATAATCAAGAAAATGTGACATATAACAAGAGGAAAACCAAAAATAGAGACCCAGAGAGAAATAGCAAAGGTGATAGAAGTAATAAATAAATTCTTTAAAACAGCTATTATTAAAATGTTCAAGAAGTTAAAGAAAAAAATGAACTAAAAAAAAGTAAAATGTTTAAAATAAACCAAATGAAACTACTAGAGATGAAGAAAATCTGTAACTTAAAAATTCACTGGAAGAGTTTAATAGCAAATTACCAATAGAAAATTAATAACAAATGACTGAACTTGAAGAAATAACAATAAACACTATCAAAATGAATCACAGAAAGAAAAATAAGGCTAACAAAAAATGAACAGAAACGAAATGACCTATTGGAAAAGATAAGATTACATATTTTAAATTGGAGTCCTAAAAGGAGGAAGGAGACAAAAAAAATTCGAGGAAATAATGGTTAAAAACGTTCCAAATTTGCTAAACATACAACCAGAAAACAATGCACTCCAAAAAGGACAAATATAAAGAAGACTACACCAAGGCACATCATAATCAAACTGCTGAAAAGTTAATGCTAAAGAAAAAAAAAATCTTAAAAGTAACAGGGGAAAAAAACACACTACATACAATGGCAGAAAAAGCTTAAGCCACTAACTTAAAGCAATACAAGCCAAAAGACAATGGAATTATATCTTGAAAATATAATGAACAAAATATTTTTTAGAAAACCTGTCAGCCTAGAATTCTAGATTTAGTGAAAATATCTTTCAAAAATAAAGGCAAAAAAACACTTTTCAGAACAATAATAGCTGAGAAAACAGCACCAACATATCTGTATGTCAAGAAATGTTAAAGAAGTCTCTTCATGTTGAAGGAAAATAGCTCCACATAAAAACTCAGATCTAAACAAACAAACAAAAAAGAACACCACAAATGGCCAATTTGTGGGAAAATATAAAATGTTTTTCTGGATTTTTAATTTTTAAAAAAGATAATTGATCCCCCTCCCCTACCCTTTTCCTTTCTCCTTCCCATACAGTTTTGTCCTGAAGTCATTAGGTTGGGCCAAGCAGAGTAGACATCTATGCGAGGGTGAGGGGTCTGGGAGGAGCTGAGGTGGCCTAGAGCAGGATATCAAACAAGTATGGAAAGGAGGGTATTTACTCAGTGGAGGATCCTGACACAGGTTTTGCAGCTCAAGAATGGTGCTGAGGATGTCCTAGAGAAGGAATGTCCCAGTGTGGAATTCTTCTCAGAATCCCAGAGTGGAATGGCCCAGAGTGGAGTTTTCCTTTATTTACCCACTTGGGAAAAAGAAAGACAAACTAAGAAATCATGGCCTGATTCCAGACCTCAGCTAATACAACTTTCCAAGTCACTCTGGTCACTCAGTACCCTGTGAAACAGTGCAGGTACCCCAGGACTGCCATAGCTAGCAATTGAGAAACTCACCACACCAAAGCTATATATAACAAAGGGAAACCTACAGTGCCTATGTCAGCCCCCTGTTGATCTCAAATAAGAAAAAATAATCTACCCAGGTGAGAAGTAATCAGAAAAGTAATTCTGACAAAATGAAAAAAGAGAGATCTCCAACACCCCTAAAAGACTACACTAACTTTTCAGCAATGGATCCTAGTCAAAATGAAATCTTTGAAATCCCAGAGAATTCAAAAAATGGTAGATTCTGGGCATAATAATCATGGAACGTGGTGTGATGACTTTTGTCAGTTCAGGCAATACTGCATGATAGGACTCAAACTAAGTCAGAAAACCTGCTCTGTATTTCTCTTGCCAGAAAAGTGCTATACTGGAGATGATTAGGCTTAGGGGGAAACACCTATGTGTTAGTTTCTTCTGTGCTTACTGAGGTTGTTTCCTAATTCTCAGGAAACTGAATCTTGGTCAAAGGCCAAAGAGAATGAATGAAGATAGGCTGAAGCCTCCATGAATAGTTATAAACTCAAACCCTTTAACTACAACTTAAGGTTCTAGTTTATTTCATTCCTGAATTAAATCAGGCAAGCCCATAGTATTTAAGACTAAACATTGCTTTGTTTCAAAGATCAAAATGTGTGAAATCCCAACAAAGTCATTAAGTCCCTTTTTGTAAAAGTACAGAGAGAAAGTCCTTTATTCTATGCAAAAGACATACCCAGAAGAGCTCTAAATACCGAAACAAAGGGTTGAAATATACCAGGAGAAAAACACTGGAAATCATAAAACTCTTACAAGCCTTATGGAATACCAACACAATAGATAAGTAAGCAAACAAACCAGATAACAACCAGTATGATAAACAGAATAGTACCTTACACATCATTATTAACTCTGAAAGTCAACGGTCTCAATCCTCCCAATAAAAAGGTACAGACTGGCAGAATGGATTTTAAAAAATAACCTCAAAAATCTGCTGCCTTCAAGAAACCTACTTAATACACATAACTTCCATAGACTCAAGGTAAAGGGGTGGGGAAAAAAATATTCCATGCAAGTGAAAACCAGAAGCAAGCAAGAGTAGCCACTCTTATATCAGATAAAACAGACTTTAAATTTAAACAACAGTAAAAAATGACAAAGATGATTATTATATAAAAATAAAGGGAACAATCCAACAAATAGAACAATTTTAAATATATATATAATACATATATATGTATATATATACATATATATGCACCTAACACCAGACCACCCAGCTTTATAAAACAAATTCTACTAGATCTAAAAAAAAAAGAGAAAGACAACAATACAATAATAATGGGAGATTTCAACACCACATTGACAGCAATAGACCAATTATCAAGGCAGAAAGTCAGCAAAGAAGCACTGGAGTTAAAGCAGACCCTAGAGCAAATGGAACTAACAGACATATACAGAACATTCTACCCCAAAACTACAGAATGTACATTTTTCTCATCAACATATAGAATATTCTCTAAGATAGACTATATGCTAGACTACAAATCAAGTCTCAACAAATTTAAAATATTGAAATCATATCAAGCACCTTCTTAGATAACAGTAGAATAAAACTAGAAATTAACTCTAAGAAGAACTAGTGAAACCAAGCAAAAGCATGGAAGTTAAGCAATCCGCTCCTGAATGATCCTTGGGTCAACAATGAAATCAAGATGGAAATTTTAAAAATTTCTCAAAATGAATGCTAACAATGAAACATAGTTATCAAAACCTCTGGGACACAGCCAAAGCTGTACTCAGAGAAAAATTTATAGTGCTTAAGGCCTACATTAATAAGACTGAAAGGTCTCATACTGAGAACCTAATGTTACACTTTCAGGAACTAGAAAAACACAAATAATCCAAACCCAAAGGTAGCAGAAGAAAAGAAATAATGAAAAGCAGAGCAGAACTAAATGGAAATGAAACTTAAAAAAACTATACAAAGGATTGATGAAACAAAAAATTGGTTCTTTGAAAAGATGAACAAAATTGTTAGTCCACTAGCTAAATTAATTAAGAAACAAAGACAGAAGATTCAAATTAGTTCAATCAGAAATGAAAATGGAGACATTACAACTTATATGACAGAAACACAAAATATTATGAATACCTCTATGCAAACAAACTAGACAATCTAGAGGAAATGGATAAATTCTTGGACATAGTCAACTCCTCTCCACCAACCTTGAATCAGAAAGAAATGGAAATCCTGAACAGGTCAACAATGAGTAGCAAAATTGAAAGAGTAATTAACAGTCTCCCAACAACAACTAAAAAGGTCCAGGACCTGATGGACTCACGGCTGAATTCTACAGACTTTCAAAGAAGAGCTGGTACCAGTTTTACTGAAGATATTACACAAGATTGAAGAGGAGGAAATTCTCACTAACTCATTATACAAAACCAGTATCACTCTAATACCAAAGTCAGGAAAAGATACAACAACAAAAAAAGAAAACCACAAACAAACATCCTTTTTGAACATAGATGCAAAAGTCCTCAGCAAAATATTAGCAAACTGAATTCAACAGCACATTAAAAAATAATCTATCATGACCAAATGGGTTCTATCCCAGGAACACAAGAATGGGTCACATATGCAAGTCAATAAATGTGATCCATTACATAAACATAATTAAAAACAAAATCATTTGATAATTTCAGTAGATGCTGAAAATCATTTGATAAAATCCAGCATCCTTTCATGATAAAAACCATCAACAAAATAGGAACTGCAGAAATATTCCTCAAAATAATAAAAACCATATGTGACAAACCCACAGCAAATGTCATCCTAAATGGAGAAAAGTTAAATCCATTCTTCCTCATAATTGGAACAAGGCAAGGATACCCACATTCAACACTCCTATTCAACAAAGTAATGGAAGTCCTAGCCAGAGCAATCAGGCAAGAAAAAGAAATAAAGCATATCCAAATTGAAAAAGAAGAAATCAAACTATCTCTGTATGCCAACAATATGATCTTATACCTAAGAATCCTAAAGACTCCTCCAAAAGACTACTGGGGACTTAACAAATGAATTTGGTAAAGTTTCAGGATACAAAGTCAACACACAAATCAATAGCACTGCTGTACACCAATAGCAACCACACTGAGACTCAAATCAATTAGTTCCATGTACACTAGCAGCCAAAAAGCTCAGGAACTACCCAGGAAATACCCAGGAAAGCATTTAACCAAGGAGGTGAAAGATCTCTACAAAAAGAACTACAAAATACAGATGAAAGAAATAGTGGAAGACACAAACAAATGGAGAAACATCTCATGCTCGTGGATTGGAAGAATCAACATTATTAAAATGTACATATTACCCAAAGTAATCTACAGATTCAATGCAATCTGTATCAAACCACCAATGTCATTTTTCAGAGTCAGAAAAAACGATACTAAAATTCATGTTAACCAAAAAAGAGCCAGAATAGCCAAAGTAATCCTAAGCAAAAAGAACAAAGCTGGACGCATCACATTATCTGACTTCAAATTATACTACAAGGCTATAGTAACCAAAACAGCATGGTACTAATACAAGGGCAGACACAGGGACCAATGGAACAGATAGAGAATCCAGAAATGCACCCAAACACTTACAACCAAATGGCCTTTAACGACGCAGACAAAAACATATACTGGGGAAATAACATCCTATTCAACAAATGGTGCTGGGAAAATTGGACAGCTACATGCAGAAAAATGAAACTTGATCCCTATCTCCTACCATATACAAAAATTAACTCAATATGGATTAAAGACTTAAATGTCAGATCTGAAACCATTAAAAATCTTGAAGAAAGCCTAGGAAAAACTGCTGGACATTGACTTGGCAAAGAATTTATGGCTAAAAACCCCAAAAGCAAATGCAACAAAAACAAAAATAAATAAGTGGGACTTAATCAAACTAAAAAGGTTTTGTACTGCAAAAGAAATAATCATCAGAGCAAATAGGCAACCTACATAATGGGTGAATATATTTGCAAACTACACATCTGACAAAGGACTAATACCATAATCCATAAAAAGCTCAAACCAATCAGCAACAAAGAATCATAAATCCTGTTAAAAAGTAGACAAATGACATGAACAGAGACATCTGTCAAAAGAAGATATAAAAATGTCCAACAAACACATGAAAAAAGTGCCTAATGTCACTTATCATCAGGAAAATGCAAATTAAAACCATAATGAGATACCACTTTACACCAGTCAGAATAGTCATTATTAAAAAATCAAAAAACAATAGATGCTGGTGCAGATGTGGTGAAAAGGGAACACTTATACACTGTTGGTGAGAGTGTAAATTAGTACAGCCTCCATAAAAATTGGAATGGGGATTTCTCAAAAAACCAAAAGTAGGTCTACCATTTGATCCAGCAATCCCATTACTAGATATCTACCCAAATGAACATAGTTCATTATATAAAAATGACACCTGCACTCACATGTTTACCTCAGTACAATTCACAACTGCAAAGATGTGGAATCAACCTAAATGCCCATCAACTGATCAGTGGATAATGAAAATGTGATATACATACACAATGGAATATTATTCAGGTGTTGAAAAGAATGAAATAATGTCTTTTGCAGCAACTTGGATGGAATTTGAGAATATCATCCCATGTGACTAACTCAGGAAAAGAAAACCAAACACTGCATGAGTGTTCTCACTCATAAATGTGAGCTAAACTAAGGATCAAACAAATGAGCTAGGCAAAGGCATACAGTTTTATGGACATTGGAGACTCAGAAGCGAGAAGGGAAGGGGTAAAGGGATGAAAAATCACCTATTGTGTACAATATGCACAGATGGGAGTGGTGGGTACACTTAAAGCCCAGACTTCTTCACTATACAATGCAGTCACTATACAATGTAACCAAAAACTATTTGTACCCACCCAAGCTACTGAAATAAAGATAAATTTTTAAAAATTACTTTTTCTAAAAATGAAAAAAAGACTCCACAGGCAAAAATGAAAGCAAACATCCAGTGTGGGGAAAAAATTTCCAAATATATTCCAAACAAAGAGCTAATATTGCCACTATATAAAGATCTACCAAAAACCAACAAGAAAATTGTAGGAGTTACAACCTAAAAACAGACAAGATATGTCAGTTTCAACAGATATGAACAAGTAATCTATAAAGGAGGAAATCATGGGCAAAAATATTTTTATGCTAACTCCATGCAATACATAAAAAAGTAAAATTATATTATATAATGTATACTGAATTCATATAAACCTGTAATATTGCTCTTTCAGGTAATATTGAAATGTCGCATTCTTGAGTCTCTCCTATAAGAGAATCTTCAGAAAAACTTTGTTCATGAAGACTGGATTTTTCTTCAGCAGCTTTCCTTAGTGTTGCCTTATTTTTCCATTTTTTCAGTTGAAGTTCATGTTTTAATATCTGCAATGAAAATAATTTACAAGCCATGGAATTTTTGTAAGGATCAAAATAGTTAACAAAGTGCGGTGCTTGACACAATGATAGTACCAATTAAACATTATTTATGATCATTATTACATAAATTATTATTTTTCATTGGCATGTTTAATAGCCTCTGAACCACCAAAGCAATATAGATTTAGTTGTCATAAAACATTGGCACAGGGAGCCAACTGGAAGATCTGATTTAGTCTCCTCTTTCACAGCTGAGGAAGCTGAGGTTCACAGAGTCAAGGTTCTGGTAATATAGAACTGATACTTGGTACATGGAATAGAGGTGACTAACATAGTTATAGCCAAAATATAAAAACAAATATAAATAAAAAGCTCTAAGGGTAATAAGTATTCAACATTTAACTCAAAAACATACACAGAATATTGGTGTTTCCCATATACACACACACACACACACACACACACACATTAGAGCCTAAGGAAGATCACACATCAATTGCTAGACACAGGTATTTCCTTCCTCTGCTCCCAGCACACATCTGCCATCCTGACTCCACCTAAATAAATGCAGAATGAGTGTTAGGCCAATAAGTCATATATCTAGAACAAAGGATTTCCTCTAAACACCCAATTACGCATATAATACACATATATATTAAGGATAATATTGTCATATTATATATGATATAATATGCAGCATAAGCAAAAAATATATCAGCTGCTGTGTGGAAAACATTATGCTCAGCATATGGGGAAGTCTAAGATAACAATACTGCCTGCCCTCAGAGACGTTCAACTTGAGGAATTGTGAAAGGAGCAGACAGGTCATGTTTCAGTTACCTATTCCACCATAGACAATCAGAGATCAGACATAGAGGGCAGCTATCAAAACACCAGCTAGGTACACAAAGTGGTGGAAAGCACCGAAAGGACAGACTAACATGGTAGTACCTAAAATAGAACTGTTTAACTGGCAATGTTAAAAGGTAGTCCACAAAAGGCAAAGGTTAGAAGACAAGACCACCAGCTCAAACCCCAACTTCTAGAGAGCAGGAACTATGCTTTAGGCATCTCAGTGTTGTCCATGGGCCCTGCCACTGTTTAAATCATTATGTGAGTAATAAATCTTCTTATATTCTCCTGCTGCATATGTGCAATTGTCAGTCTCAACAGCTGAACCAATTTCAGGTGAGTGGGGGCACTGATCATGGGGCACAAAAAAGGGAGATTTAATTTTTTTTTTTTTTTTTTTTAAGTTGGAGCCTCATGGAGTCCTACTAGCTCATCTTCTGTCACCCAGGCTGGAGTGCAGTAGCATGCTGCTCACTGTATCCTCGAACTGTTGGGCTCAGGCAATCCTTCCACCTCAGCCTTACAAGTAGCTGGAACTACAGGCTCACACCACCATGGCCAGCTAATTTTTTGATTTATTGTAGAGATGAGGTCTTGCCAAGTTGTCCAGGCAGGTCTCGAACCCGCGGACTCTGGCAATCCTCTCGCCTTGACCTCCCAAAATGCTGGAATTATAGGAGTGAGCCACAGAGCCCAGCCGAGATTTAATTACATTGTTTCTTTTCTATTTGTCTGGACTTTGTATTTCAACAAATATTAATAAAATATTGCCTACTAAATAATGTAGCTACAAAAAAATTGAACATGTTTCTATGTCTGATCCTACCAGTTATTGCAAGCATTCTAAAACAATATGAAGTAATGATACACTAATAGCTTAAGCAAACTAGAGTATTTTTAAGTTTGGAGGAGTTTCCTTGAGTTCTCTGTTTCAATACCTTTAATTCCTAGTGGGCGTCCCAGTTAAGAATGACCTTATAAGTTTGGCAATTTAGTAATTTAAGAAATTATTTAATTTTTAAATTGCAATTTATTAAATTAAATGTTAAAAAAATAAACAGATAGCAATTTGATTGTATCTAGAAAAGGAATAAACTTAGTCTTTATCATTTATTTCTCTATTGTAATCACATCAAATAGTTTCTCTTCCATTTTAGACATCTACCTATCCATCTAAATATTTATTTAAACAAAATACTTAATTTATTTATTAATAAATTTAAACAAAATGCTAAAAGATTTTTCCTTAATATTAAATGAAACAACAGAAATTATTAGGAAATGTGGGGTAGCTGAAGTAAAATTTAAATAGAAATTGCAAAGAACAAGGGCCCCATCAAAAGTACATAATATTCAAGATTTTAGTATTTTCCACACATATGAGGGGTTTTTGGGGGGTGGGCCCCTTGTAGTGCAGGCCTCCCCCACTAGGTAAGTGTTCTAGGAACCCAAGGACATCAGTGTACCAACCAGCATTGTTGTGAGACGCTGTGTTTGGCTTCAGTGAATTTTTTTCTGGAGATTCTTTCAACACATTTATCCATTTCATGATGGGTGATTTATAGGAACAACCTGCCCACACCATGCTGAATGTCTACCAGTTTTTGACCAAAGACAGTAGGACCCCTGTGCCCCACCCTCCCTGTTTACCCCATCTCACCCCCAGTGGCTTTTTAATTGCTTCCCCAGATGAAAAAAAGTCCTCAAAGAGGAATGTTTTGCTGATATGGAAGAGGTGAAACAAAAACAGCAGAAACACTCAAAGGCATCAAAATTGACGAATTCAGAAACTGTTTTGAGCAGTGGGAAAAAAGTCTCAAAAAGTGTATTGCATCAAAAGGAGAGTATTTTGACGGTGACTGAAGTTTAAACATGTAAGAATAAATACACAATTTTTAAAAAATAAATTCCAAGTTCTTTGAGTTCCCCCCATAGCATTATTATCTGAGGCAAATAAATATAACTGAAAAATAAATATAACTGAAAATTTCAAATAATTAAAAAATTGTTTCCAATATACATACTAGCTCATCTTCTCTCTTTTTATTCTGATATCTTGCTTTATCCCGCCATTTTATTAGGATAACTTTTAGTTTGTGATAACAGAATATCTGTTGTATCTGAAATAGCATATCTGAAAAAAATTAATAGATATACATAGTTATAGATGTTTCCCAAAAACCAAAGTGAATTAATAGTCTATTATATTTATACTATGAATAATCTGATAGCTTTTATTTGCTTTTAATTACATTTGAATTTATTACTTTTGACAGCATTAGATAGGACTCCTCCTGAGACTTTATTAACCTGTAAGCATTACCGTTGCCCTTAGAAATTAATATGTTATTGCTGAAATAGAAATGTAAAGTCATTTACATTTAAAGTAAATGTAAAGACTTTTTTTTTTTACAAGTCTGTTCTTTATAAAACCAGAACTTTGAAACTTATTCATAAGAAATATAATCACAAGGTAGCATTCAGATTCATGTCTTTGAATTTAATTACATGCCTTATGGTGAAATGAATTGCCTTGTGCATGTCAGCCAGGGTCCAAAGCTCAAACATAGGGGCCAGGAAGGAGGGTGATGAAATCAGGCCTGGGGATGCTCCCCACAAAGGGCAGTGGCTTTTAACTGCAGTCAATTGTTCTGCTAAGAAATAGAAGACCAGCAATTTTTTTTTTTTTTTTTTACATCTTTGGTTTATTTTGCTTCTTTTTTTCTTTTTTCAAAGGAAGCAAGATATCTGGATTTTATGTAAATACTTTTGACATTTAAACTTTGGCAACAAGCTTTTTTAGATTTTTTAAATATTTTGGAAACAGAGCAAAACATGCAGGCTTACCAGTTTTCAACACAACCGGCAGAATTTAAAAATCTCTCTCTTCCCTGTGCATCAGTCTTTGTGGGTCACCACCCCATTAACTTTCCAATTTTGTCCTAAAAGCTAAGCAAACTCTTCAGGAAGCTTAGAACTCAACTAGTTTAGCTAATTAATAGTTCTCAAATTGAACTATTATTACGTAAGAATGAAATGAACAAGTATTTATGTGTTATAACAAGTACAAGGTTAAAACATTCTGGAAGGAATTACTACACTATATTATCAGAAACTTATATTTGTATATCACTTAATATACCAGAAGATTATTTATATATACTCTAAATTATATCAGCTTGTAATATTTCTTAGACACAAAAAGGGTTTCTTGCAGCACTATATAAATATATGACAAAGTGTTTAAATTTTAGTTATATTTTATTATTTATTTATTTATTTATTTATTTTTGAGTCAGGCTCTCACTTTTTTGCCCAGGCTGGAGTACAGTGGCATGATCATGGCTCACCACAGCCTCCAACTCAAGTGATCTTACCTCCTTGGCCTCCTGAGTAGCTGGGACTACAGGTGTGCAGTACCAGGCCCAGCTAATTTTTTACTTTTTGTAGAGATGAGGTGTCGTTATGTTGCCCAGGCTGGTCTTGAACTCCTGAGCTCAAGCAATCCTTCCACACAGGCCTCCCAAAGTGCTAGGATGACAGGAATGAGCCACTGAACCCAGCCATAGTTTTGCTCATTTTAATGCCACCTCCTAGGGAGTCATAAATTAGGTGTGCTATTTGGAATTTCTGACAATTAATTATCAAGCAAAATGCTCACTTTTTTTAAAGATCAGGATTACATAGAACATATTCTGACCTGAGAAGAGTGAGAGAAGAAAGAGCCTCTACAAAGTGCTGTAATAGGAATGTCACAGACATTTCTGAGAGATGACATAACCTTTAAATTACTTGATTTTGGTTGCAAACAGGAATATACCTTTTTTACATAAATATAATAAACACTTTTTAAAAAATATGCTCCCGTGCTATATATACAATGTATACAAGAGCTCAAAAGGGATGAGAAGAAAACAAGAGACAGCAATGGGGGAAGTATGGAAAAGCAGCAAGTGGATGGCATTGGGGGGAAAGAAAAATGAGGGCGTGGGAGAGGGGGCGTAGGAGGAAAGAATTTTGGCAGCTCCACATGGCTCAACTAACAGTGAGAAAGTGATTGGGAGATAAAAGCCCAAAGAGACTAGAGATAGAATGATAGAGAAACAGGAAGGAAGGTGCAGGAGCAGGAGAAGCCCTGAAGAAAGGGAAGAAACGTGAAAAGAGAAACACAAAGAAGCAAGAAGCCGCCACAAGAAGCAGACACAGAAAACCACAAAACCTGGAAGTGCAGAGAGGCCTTTGTAATATACAAACGAAATGGCTTTCACTACCAAGCTTGCAGTTCATGCAGGATATATGAATGTTGAAGACAGTTATCACCTACTATGACAACCATGTGAAGTTCTAATTTAGCCAATGAACCATTTCCTAACCCTTCCTTACACGTACACGTAAGGAACCCAGAGAGTCCACTCTGACTAAGGTACCAACAACAGCTGGTCAAAAGGAAATGAAAGCTGGGCAAGGTGATTTAACACCTGTAATCTCAACACTTTGGGAGGTGGAGACAAGAGATTTGTCTGAGCCCAGAGGTTCAAAACCAGCCTGGACAACGTGGCGAGACCTCATCTCCACAACAAACCCCAAAATTAGTTGGGTGTAGTGGGGCCTGTGGTTCCATCTACTCATGAGGCTGAGGCAGAAAGGTCAGTAGCCATAAACTAGTCATTATCTGGAGAGCTGCACACACCAAAAAAATCTAGGCAGAAGATTGGAGTCTTGATCCCCACTCCTAAGGTCACATACATGCACTGCCCATGCATTACAACCACCAAGGTCTTAACTAAGAGAAAGTCATCTTTCCTTAAGTTTTTTCATATATCCATGAATGAAATGAAATATTTGTTTAAAAAAAAACATAGACTTTTATTTAAAAAGCTTTTTTTATAACAAAAAATGGTTTTTTTTAAAGTGAAAAATAGGCCTCTCTACAAAAATAGTCAATTTTGGTACCTACCCATCCATAATATCCAACTATTACATACAAAAGCTGGTAGTAGATTCTATTTATATTCATGTATACATACATATAAATATACATAAGATTTGATTTTAAATATGCCTGTTTTTATTACAATAAAATCCTCTGAGACAAATCTCATTACATATTTTAAATTAGTGGCTCTGCCATCATTTCGTGACAATTCTCTAAATAAAAATAATCCATTTTCTAGATGTACATACTGTGCTTGTTACTTTGTTTGATTCTTTGAATAAATGAATACAAAAACTAATTGCTAGTTGCTACTATGTAAGGATTTACTTTTAAGTTTCTCTTTCCTGACTTCTGCATAGGAGTGCCAGTGATGAAATAGAGACTTTTGAAGTCTGAAATTGTAAAACGCTGCTGCTTTTTCCATTTTTTCAGCCAGGATTTCATTTTCATTTACACGAGGTATTGCTATGTCTCTCCAAGTGCTGCAGGCAGAAAATGCAGAAAAATAATAATGTTTTGATGTTAGGGTAATAATATATTGGTAAATAAATTAAAAGGAACAAAAAGTGATATATCCTTTATCTTCTCAAAAACCACAGCATAGGAAAAAACTTCTACAAATTGGGTATGACCCAAAGAATTCCTGAAAGTTAGAGTAAAAATGGAGATTATATGACAGTTATATTTCTTTTTGGATAAGATAAAGAAATCATAGGATAAAGTTATGTTATAACTTCAACTTACCAAAAGAATAACCGAAATGATTTTTTTAATAAGAAGGAATCTAAATTCCAAAACATATCTGGCCCCAAAGGTTTCAGATAAGTGGGTTATGAACCTATACTTTCCATTTTAAAGTTGTATTTTTTAAGAAAAGTAAAAGTAATACCTTGAAAAAGTAAAGGATATAATTTAACCAAGTAAAAGTTAATTAAATATAAAATAAACGTATAATACAAAATAGTGAAAATGTGATTAAATTGATAAAATCAGCACAACCGGCGAAAAGTGAGTCTTTGCATGGAAAATATTAAAAAAGAAAACACAAAGAAAAAAAGTCTATGTAAAAATCACATTCTTATGCAAAAAAATAGCACACACATTCTTACCAAAAATGGGTCTTTACTAAATGTCCAGTATAAAAGGTGCAAGCTTTTATCATCAATTCTGGAGTCATCTAAAATAAATAAATAATTGAACATTATAAATGAATGAAATGCACAGGCTACTTCTGCAAACGACATAAGAAAGAGCAATGGATGCCTCTGGGGAAAGGACTTGGGTAGCTGAGGGACAGGAATGAACTAAAAGAACTTTATACACCATTTATATACTTTGGAATTTTATTGTTTGTGCCTATAACCAATTTTGTAGAAGTTAAAGTCACAGCTTAAAATGTTACCATTACATCCTTCTTACTTTAAAGCATTTTAAGGTAAGTATTATGACATTGTTATTATTAGTTATAGTAATAATAGTGTGGAGTTACAGGTCTACAGGTCATTATTAAAACGAAATAATTTTGTCTTCTTAGGAATGTAAAATGAGATTCTATTTGGTAAGGAATTCCTCACTTACCAAACAGGAATAGGAAAACTACATAAATTAAAAGTCTAAACTGTGGAATATGCAAATTTATTACTATTCACAATAGCATGTGGGAACAGCTAATTGAAATCATCTGTACCTTCTGTACATTCTTTAATAAGTAAAGACAATATTATTATATTAACTCATTTATTATATGCACATGGCTACTGTTAAGTGCTTATGATAACTTTTTCTCTTAATAGACACCCTGCTTACTACATAGATATACAAACATATGGTCATATCTATTTGGTGTAGAGATAAGTTTGGTTAAAATCTATACTAACTGTCAGGAATTCTTAATTCTATTTTTCTATGGAAAATGTCTTTCTCCTTTGCACAGTGATGTAAATGCTTTGTTAAATTCATAGACACGGTATACACATGTTAATCAAGGATTTATTTTAGGCATACAAGGAAGCCCATAGGTCCCTTGACATTCTACCTCATGTCCAACGACATTTGAAAATCCTCACTTGATAGGAATTAAATGCAGATTATGCTTATGGTGAGGGAAACATAAATGATTGAAGTCATTTTTCACTAATTCATATTTTGTTATAAGGGGAAGGAATCCAGATGAGTAAAGAAAGAGTGCTTAGGATGTGATAGCAGAGAGGATATAACCAAGGAGGGTGATGGCAGAGCTAAAGACAAATTTCATCTCCGTTACAATTTTTCAGCTCTGCTGTAGGTTCCTAAATTTCCTAAGCACGATTCCCTTTAGAAGATATTACCTGAAAAGTGTAAATAAATATCCACAATAAATGGTATAGGTCATAAAGTTATGACTATATGATCAAATGAATGTAGTTCAAAACATTATAGCAATAATAACTTTGAAAAGAAAAATTGTAACTTAGCAAGTAACATTTGAACTCGAGTTTTCTTTCCTGATGAGTAAGACATTTAAATAGCATTAAAAATTTTTCTATTCTTATGTTACAATAAGCAGTTTAAGTCCTCATTAATTCATGATTTACAATAGTTCAGAAGAATTTCTGTTGTTCTAAAATTCCTTTAAGAGTTTCTTTCTCAGCCAGGCTCGGTGGCTCAGTCTGTAATCCCACACCTTGGGAGGCCGAGGTGAGTGGATTGCCTGAGCCAGTGGGTTCGAGACCCGCCTGGGCAACTTGGCAAGACTTCATCTCTACAATAAATCAAAAATCAGCTGGGCGTGGTAGCGCGTGCCTGTATTTCTGGCTACTCGGAAGGCTGAGGCAGAAGGAACACCGGAGCCCAGCAGGTCGAGGCTGCGGTGGCCGGGAGCGGCCACTGCACCCCAGTCTGGGCGATGGAGTGAGACTCCAACTCAAAAAAAAAAAAAAAAAAAAGAGTTTCTCTAAATTTTTTATTTTAACTTCACATTTAGTGTTCTCCCAGTAAAAACAAGCAAAAAACTAACAGAATTAAAAATCACCATGATTTTTCCTCATTATTGGCATCCTCTTGGTTTTCTTCACAGGGAAAAGCAGCTTAAGAGAGCGTCTCCAAGGGACTGGCATGCAAGAGGACTCTAGCCAGTAATGCCCAGGCCTTCACTCGGGGTGGGCATGTATTGACTCCACTGCAGCTCCACAGAACCTCTTGCTGTTCCATTCATTGGGCACATGCCTGGACAACTTAGTCACATGGCTTCACTCCCTCCATCCATGTTTTTACCACCCACACTCCAGCCACTGGCTTCTTACCCTTTACCATTGTTGCCCACTGCTTAACTGCTTGTGACTGGAAAATGTTATTTCTCTCACCTTTGTAGTCAGCTGGCAGTGTTTTTCACAGCGTAGGAGTTCAACAAATATTTATGTATTCATTGATCGACAGCAGGAGAAAACTGCCTAGATGCAGGTAAATTCTCTGCCATCTGACTACTATAAATGGCGTGTAAAGGATTTCTGGCAACAATTCTGTGGGAAAGTCACTGGATAAACAGCAACTTAGTGCTGACTTCAGAGGGGCCTCAGAGTGACCTCACATAACACTCACAACATAAATGTTGCTGTCCCCAGACACCTGCTGATTATAACCGACACAATATGATTTCTGAGAGTCTAGGTATTAGGTTAGTTTCAGGTCTGGAAATGAAAGAAAAAATTCTGTCATGAGATGATTTTTTTGAAATTAAAGAGTGGGAATGTCTAAATAATGAATTGGGTATAAAAGACTTTTTCCAATTTACATAATTTGATACTAACTTTTTCTTTTGACTCTCTATAGAAGCCAATTAGAATCACCTGAGAAAATTCTGTTACACCACCCATACTCACTCCCCATCTTCCTTAGTCCTCCATTACCACCCTCTTCAGGAATTACTGCTATGATGAGTCACTACTATGTCTTATATTTTACGAACACTGGGGACAGAAAAATGTTAAGGCCCACTGTTTTAAGCTGAGTTCCAACAGAATACAATTGCACATTGTTTCAAGGAAACATATTTTTATAGATTGGAAGAGAGAAAAATAAGTAAAATATAAAACATCTCCTTTTGAAAAATATCATATATAGCATGATTACAACTCAGTCTTTAAAAAGCCTGAGCCCGCGGGTTCGAGACCCGCCTGGGCAAGCGAGACCTCATCTCTACAATAAATCAAAAAATTAGCCGGGTGTGGTAGCGCGTGCCTGTGGTTCCAGCTGCTTGGAAGGCTGAGGCGGAAGGATCACAGGAGCCAAGCAGGTCGAGGCTGCGGTGGCCGGGAGCGACCACTGCACTCCAGTCTGGGAGACAGAGTAAGACTCCAACTCAAAAAAAAAAAACAAAAAAAAAAAACAAAAAAAAAGTATCTCAGTCTTTTAAAAAGAAATATTTTAAAGATTTCAAACTTACAGAGATTTTACTTCATTTTAGAGCACCTAGTACCCATACTCTACCTTTAACATTTTTAAGTATATAAATTAAGATATCATGACGGATTGCAGTCAAGATGGCGGCAACACAGGCGGAACTGTGAGATTCTCTGAATGTGAGTTCCCCAAAAAGTCTCTTGCCCTCCTTCCCCTACCCCACTGCCCACAGCTAGACGCATTGGTCCGAGGCTCAGGGACCCCTGGTCCTATTGCGTCCCGGGCTGCTCCCTCGTGGGTGGGAAGGTCCGGGTCT
>CAUYQG010042693.1:0-11191 GCA_963574415.1 Tarsius wallacei
GCAAAATTGATTGGTAATGTTGGATGGCACTCTTCAGGGTCTCTGGATGTTCATGTTACTTGGGTTAAATTTGTTTTGTTTGTTCTGTTTATGACCATAAATCTGTTCTCTGGTTTCAGAGCCCGGATTTTAATTTTTTTATTTTTTTTTAATTTGTTTTTGTTCTTCTTTCTCTCTTTTCCATTGGCATTGCTTATACAGTTCAACTATATCTAACCAAAAATAAAAACATAACTTAAGCCTGCACAGTTTTTATTGAACTACCTATTGGAACAAAGTCTAGACATGCAAGTTTTTTCCAATTTGGTCAGAAACATAATTTAAATTTGAATATCTTGAAATAATAATAATAAACTTGCTGTTTTATGGCTGAAATTTAAAAAATTTATTAAATCTAGATTTGTTTAATTATGTTTGCATGTATGCATTTTATATGTTATTTATTTTGTCCAGCATGCAACCAAATTGGCTTTTAAGTAAGTGAGTGCTTATAAAATACATTCCAGTTCATGTGACTTTAATAATCCTTAGTAAATAAAATAAAAATATAACTTTAAAACTGTCAGCACACTTTTCGTCAAACGTTATAAAATTACAAACCTTGCCAAGACCAGGATAATCTCTATTTATATAAGTGCTTTGCTGTAAGTATAACTAATTTAAAATTGTTTGTTCCAAATCACTAAACCTTCTGAGTTATCAGTAATTTGATAAAAACCAGTTGGTCAGGAAATTGTTTTCATACATAATTAAACAAACTGTTAAAATTATTTTAAATGTCTATTAAGTATCTTAGTTCTTTTCTATTTTAAAAAGGAGGTGTAATATAAAAAATACAGGTACAACAAAGTCCAAGCATGTCATTGTCAATAGTATGTAAGAATCAAGATAAGAATCACAAAGGGGAATTTATGAAAAAAAATCTTGGTATATAATCAATTTAGTTATAAATTTTTTCTCCTGTTCTAACTACTGTTATGGCTTCAAAGAGAGTGCAAATTTGCTAACAGCCATTTGTAATTTCTTACAGTTAATTGCAATTTTAATTTGTTTTTCCATCCAAACTTGCAACTGCTCTAATAAATTTTGTTTCCAACTTTATCATGTGTTAACACAGTGATGTTAATTAACACCTCTATTTTTTATATTGGACTTGCCAAAAGTATATTTTATAAACAAAAGAATAAATCACCTCTTGTGACTAATTAGCACCCTCATAAAACAGGTAAAGCTTTAAATGCTAAACACCTTCCATAACATGATAAGGTTTAAAAAAACTGGTCAGTGCCTAGTACATCTGCCAGATGTATAAGCTACTGGGTACTATATATGAGTACAGTAAAATGAGAACTGACTACTCTCCCCTAGTTGCTGCGTTGTTGCTCTAGTTATAAGGTGTGGACAATTTGAGACTTGCAAGTGTAACTACAATTTAGTAATTTTCAAAGTTTCTTAACTTGTCTCATTCATAACTATAAATAAGTAGGGACAGATTATTACACATCCATGTTATGTATTCACTTTAAAGAGTTTTGCATCAGACCGTCACAAGTAGATAAATGGTTAAACAGTTTCATATGTATAACCTATAAAAAATGAGCTTTTAATTTTTTTAAACCAAACAAAACTGTCAGCATGAAGGAAGCAGAGCCAGAGGGTCAAAGAGGTACATCAATTGGCAGTCACAATTAGTGACAAAAATGCCAAGTACCCATCAAAGACCTGACAAAAACAAACCTGCTAAGGGAATGGTGTCCATTGCTCATAGGAACAGCCTGTGGGGACACTAGAAACATAGTTGTCCCTAAGAGGTCTAACCTCCTGGACTTTGTCCACTGTACAGGTCAATAAGCCATTGGGAAGCAGGTGCACTCTCTTCTGAAAAGAGGAGAGAACCCTTGGCTCACAATAATGGCTACCTATGGAGACCTGCAAATCTACTAAACTGTCTGGCACTGGCTCACAATCCCGCAACAACCCCCCAGATAAACCAAGGCGCTGGAACCCAAATTAATTTTTAATTTAATACAGGTGTCAGCCTTTTGGTCCTGGCCATCCATGTTGAAATCCAAAAGAATTTTACTCTTTACAAATCAGAGGGGAAAAAATAACCTTGAGGCCCTAGGACAAAAGTATGGCCCTGCCCAAGGTCAAAGTATGATCCAGATATAAAGGAAGTAACATACTCATCTAAACAATTGAAAAATGTAACAAAAGAGTGGCCATCTTACCTTCGGATCCTAGCAACCACTGCCATACTTACTTAAAATACTAATGAAATTACTTATAGATAACATATTAATATGTTTATATGCTACATTTTTGTTCTATAATAAAATAACTAGAGACTTCTGACAAGATGGCGATGGGGCAGCTTGATCTATGAGATCTCTGCAAAAGAGGAAACAAAAAGACTCGGGCTCTCTCCCAGGGGGATGCAGATACCATCGTTGGTAGCCTGCTCTTCAGAGCTCGGCCATTGACACAGCTGAAGCATCATGGTTGTCTGGGCAGCCGCTGCAGCCGCCGCTGCTGCTGCCACAGTGGCAGCCATTGCTCATCCCACTGCCCATGCATGAGGTGATCCACACCTTCAAACCTTGAAGACACTGCAAGCTCTATATCGCGGTGATCCAGGCAACCACTGCAGCTGCTGCTGCCACCACCACTGCTCCAGCAGCCATTGCAGTTTGCACGGCCCATGTCTGAGGTGATCCATGCCTTCAGGCCTTGAAACCCAAGCAAACAAGACCTGCTGAGATCACTGCCAGGACTTGGGTCTCCTCCCATATGTCTTGAGGCCACAGCTCCCATTTCCGGCTTCTTTCCAGTTCCCTCCTCTGTAGGGTGAGCAGCTGAGATAAAGACAATCTGGAGCCATGAGATAGCACCACTTGCAGGTGACACTAGGTAAAAACACTGAAAGGAGAAGCTGACACTAGCTGTGAACAAATTTGCCAACCTGAAAAGACAGCAAAAATCAGAGCTGAAAGGACATTGGAATTAAACGAAAAGTATCAGAGTGTGCTTGATTGATTCTGTTAGTTTACTGACTTGATTCTGTTTCTTTTGTTTTGTCCATTTTTTTTCTTTTTTTCCTTCTTTTCTTTTCTTCTCTCTGTAAACCATATCTTTGTATAGAGGAATACAACACCAATAAGGAGATTGGATAGCTTGTATGTTAGCATCATTGTATAATTTAGTTTTTTTTTTCTATGGGAGTTAGTAAGTTTGTAGCCGTGGTTTATTGTTATTATCTATTTCAGTTTTTGTCTCTCTCTCCATTTGTTGGTACACTCGTCTGTTCTCCCCCTTACTCCCCTCTCTTTCCAACCCCCTCTCCCCCCCACTGTCTTCTCCATTCTCTTCCCTCTGTTAACCTCATTTTATTTCAGGGAATCAACCTACAACCCCAGTGCATGGACAGATTAAAAGGCAGTGGGAAGTGGGTTACAGATTATCTACACACATGTCGGCAGACCCAGGACCTGCAGATAGATTTTGAATCATAGCTCCCCCCTTAGGTAAATTTCAAAAATGCAAAAAAGTACCACCACCAACCTACAGTGCAACTCTAGAATCGAACAAAGTAAAAGGATATACATAAAGAAAAACAGGACGTTGAAAAAACAGAAGTAAAAGCAACCCATCTACACCTGAATAACAGAATTAAAGAAGATGGTGATGTGGAGGAAGGAAAAAGTAGGGAGAAAAAAACTGCACAAATGAAGAGAAAACAAAAGAAGAATATAGGTCTCACACAGACCCCTGGGAGGTCAGACACTGAAAAAACAGACTTCAGAACACAAATAATGAAGAGCCCCCAGAATGACAGGTCACATGTAAGAAACCCAGACATCAAGACACTAATAGAGAGAATAAAAAAAATTGAGGAGAAACAAGAAGAAAATAGGAAAGAGCTGAGGACAGAAATAACAGCAGTAAAGAATACTGTGATGGAAATGAATAACAAACTAATAAGCATGAAAAGCAGAATTAGCCATGCAGAAGAAAGAATCTCAGAGCTTGAAGACCAAAACACAGAACTAACCCAAACTGTCAAAACATAGAAAAGAAGCTTAAAAAGACAGAACAAAACCTTCAAGAGATGAATGACCACTTCAAGAGAAAAAACCTAAGAGTAATTGGTCTTCCTGAAGCAGAGAGAGAAACAGAGGCCACACTTAAACAAACATTGCATGAAATCATTCAAGAAAACTACCCTTATCTCATCAGTGATGCAAAAATTCAAACACAAGAGATTCAGAGAACCCCTACAAGACAACACATGAGAAAACCAACTGCCAGACACATAAAAATTCGCCTAAACAAAGTAGGTATAAAAGAAAAAATTCTAAAGGCAGCAAGAGAAAAAGGTCAGACTACCTACCAGGGAAGACCAATTAGAATAGAGGCAGATTTATCTCAAAAACCCTCCAGACTAGGAGAGTTTGGAGCCCCATTTTCAAAGTTCTAAAAGAAAAGCAATTTCATCCAAGAATAACCTACCTAGACAAACTAAGCTTCATCAGTGAGGGAGAATTGAAATCTTTCCCAGATATCCAATCCCTAAGAACCTACGCTGCCACCAGACCACTTCTACAAGAAACACTTAAGAAAGTATTGAACACAGAAGAAAAGGGAAAAAAAACCAACAACTTTCTTCACAAGAATACAGGCAAAAGATTAAAAACGCACATGAACCGACTATAAAACCAAAATAAAGACAACACAAACAGAAAGAACAGCAACAACTCTGTAAGAACATTATGACAGGCATTAATTTGCACATTTCAACAATTAGTTTGAATGTGAATGGACTAAATCCACCACTGAAAAGACGTAGAATGACAAAATGGATAAAATATCACCAGGCAACAATTTATTGCCTTCAAGAGACTCACCTCACTACAAAGGACACCAAAATACTCAAAGTAAGAGAATGGGAAAGAATTTTCAGGCAAACAAAACACAAAAGAAAGGAGGAGTAGTGGTCTTAATCTCAAACAAAATACCCCTTAACCTATCAAAAATTATAAAAGATACAGAAGGCCACTACATAATGATAAAAGGTTCAATGCATCAACAAGAAATATCCATCCTAAACTTATAAGCACCCAAAATAGGAGCACCAACTTTCATAAAGCAGCTTCTAGGTAAACTAAACAAAGGTATCGACTCCAACGCCATCTTAGGAGGGAACTTCAAAACCCCACTCACAACCCTAGAATAATCATCAGGAAAAAAATAAGCAATGAGATCCAAATCTTAATTTGACTCTTTACCAAATGGACTTAAATGATTCCTACAGAACACTCCATCCAAAGATTACAGAATATATATATATATATTTATATATTTATATATTTATATATATAATAATAATATATATATATTTTACTCATCACTGCATGGAATGTATTATAAGATCGACCACATACTTGGCCATAAATCCAGCATAAGCAATTTTAAAAGGACTGACATTTTACCATGCATCATCTTGGACCACAGAGGAATAAAAATATACACTAACAGGAACAAGGTACCCCCAAAACCCACAAAGACATGGACACTAAACGGCATGATGACAAACAACTCCTTGGTCAACAATGAAATAAAAACAGAGATTAATAGATACCTGGAAGCAAATAGAAATGAAGAAACATCTTACCAAAATCTCTGAGACACCATGAAATCTGTAGTAAGAGGGGAATTTTTACCCTTACAAACACACATGAAGAAAATGCAAGCATCACAACTTAACAACCTAACAATTCAATTAAGGAAGCTGGAAAAGCAAGACCACTAAAACCCTCACTTCAGCAGAGGAATCTAGATCACCAAAATAAAAGCCGAAATCCACGACATAGAAGACAAAAAGATAATACAAAAAAAATCAATGAAACAAAAAACTGGTTATTCAAAAGGATAAACAAGATAGTTGGTCTCCTAGCTAGACTGACCAAGAGAAAGAGAGAAAAAGTCAAAAAAACTCAGTCAGAAACAAAAAAGATGATGTCACATCTGACCCTGAAGAAATTAAAAAAAATTAGAAACTACTATGTACACGTGTATGGAAACAAACCTGAAAACCTTAAAGAAATAGAGGACTTTCTGACATCACACAATTTGCCTAGGTTGAAACAAGAAGAAATTGTGACCCTAAATAGTCCAATAACAATCATGGAAATTGACTACATAATAAGAAAACTACCTTCAAGAAAAGAAACCCTGGACCAGATGACTTTCCAGCAGAATTCTACAGGACATTTAAGGAGGAGCTGACACCAATCCTACTGAAGGTATTCCAGGGGACTGAGAAATATGGAACTCTCCCCAAATCATTTTACGAAGCTAGCATCACATTGATACCCAAGTCAGGTAAAGACCCAACAATGAAATAGGCCAATGACCATAGATGCTAAAATTCTGAACAAGATCCTAGCAACTGGATTCAACAACACATCTCAAAAATCATTCATCATGACCAAGTAGGCTTTATCCCTGGGATACAAGTCTGGTTCAACATTTGTAAAACCATAAATGTAATTAAATACATCAACAGATTTCAAAACAAAAACCACATGATTATATCATTAGATGCAGAAAAAGCTTTTGATAAAATCCAGCACCCCTTCTTGATAAAAACCCTCGAACATCTTGGCATATGGGAAACATACCTCAAAATGGTAATAGTCATCTACAAGAAACTCACAGCCAACATACTCCTAAATTGACAAAAACTGGAACTATTTCCCCTGAAAACTGGAACAAAAAAAGAATGCCCACTCTCACCACTCCTGTTCAATATAGTATTAGAAGTCCTGGCTAGAGCAATCAGAGAAGAGAAGACTATTAGGGGTATCCAAATAGGAAAAGAGGAAGACAAGTTATCTCTCTTTGCAGATGACATGATTGTGTACCTTGAAAACCCCAGAGAATCTGTCAAAAACCACCTTACACTGATAAAAGTCTTTGGCAAAGTCTCAGGATATAAAATAAATGTGCAAAAGACAATCTCATTTCTTTACAACAATGATAAACAAACAGACACCCTAATAATAAGCACAATTCCATTCACAGTAGCCACACACAAAAAGATGAAATGCCTTGGCAACTTCCTAACCAAAATTGTGAAAGACATTTACAATGAAAACTAAAAAACACTGCTCAAAGAAATCAAAGATAACACTACATGTGGAAAAATATTCCATGGATTGGAAGATTCAACATTGTGTTGATGTCCATTCTACCTAAGCCAATCTACAGATTTAATGCAATTCCCATCAAATTACAGCAACATTCTTGTGAGAGATAGAAAAAACAATTCAGGAATTCATATGGACAAACAAATGACCAAGAATAGCCAGTACAATCCTCAGCAAAAAAAGCAAAGCAGGAGGTATCACACTACCAGACTTCAAACATTAGTATAAAGCTACAACAATCAAAACAGCTTGATATTGGTACACGAACAGGCATATAGACCAATGGAATAGAATTGAGATTCCAGAAGCAAAACCTCAATTTCTCAACAAACTCATCTTCGACAAAGTCTCCACCACCTACCACTGGGGAGAGGAGAACCTATTCAGTAAATGTTGCTGAGAAAACTGGCTGACAACATGCAGAAGAGTCAAACAAGACCCCTATCTATCTGCATACACAAAAATTAACTCTAAATGGAGTAGAGACCTAAATGTAAAACCTCAAACCATAAGAAACATAGAAAATGCAGGACATACTCTTATGGAACCTGGACCTGGCATCAAATTCTTGAACATGACCCAAAGCACACAGGTCATAAGAGGTAAGATAAACAAGTGGGATCTCATTAAACTGACAAGCTTCTGCATAGCCAAAGAACCCATCGAGAGAGCAGGGAGACAGCCCACAGACTGGGAAAAAGTATTTCCAATCTCCAGGTCTGCCAAAGGCTTAACATCTGGGATCTAAAAAGAATCAAACATGCTGAAAAGAAACAAACAACTCCATTATAAAGTGGGCAAAATATATGAACAGACACTTTTCAAAGACATCCGAGCAGCCAACAGACACATGAAGAAATGTTCAACCTCATTAATCATCCAGGAGTTGCAAATCAAAATCACACTGAGATACCACCTAACTCCAGTGAGACTTGCAATCATCAATAACTCAAAAAATAACAGTTGCTGGAGAGGGTGTGGTGAAAAGGGAACACTTCTATACTGTTGGTGGGAGTGCACACTGGTGCAACCTCTGTGGAAAGAAATGTGGCAATTCCTAAAAGCTCTAAATATTCACCTGCCATATAACCCCGCAGTCCCCCTACTGGGAATATACTCTGAAGAACTCAAATCACACTATAAAAAAGATACCTGCACATGTATGTTTATTGCAGCATTTTTCACAATAGCAAGATCCTGGAATCAACCATGCTGTCCATCAAAAGAGGACTGGATTTAAAATATGTGGTACATATACACGATGGAATACATGCAGCCATAAAAAAGAACAAAATCATGAATTTCTAGCACTCTGGATGGAACTAGAGTCTGTAATACTGAGTGACCTCTCACAGAAACAGCGATCTGAGTATCACATGTTCTCACTCATATAGTTAACCTTGAACATCCATCGTAATGTTATGAAACAAGTACTGACAGTGGTGTGATGGGTAACTATGAGGGGGAAGGGATGTGGGATTAATGGTAGTAATAGCTGTCTGGGGCGGGGAAACACCCCTTATCATACAAACAAGGATGCCTGAACAAAGCATATTTATATACCTAACACAACTGTACCCCACAATATCTAAATAAAAAATATTGATATAAATAAAATTAAATAACTAGCTATTTAAAAAATAAAGGGACTGTATTTCCTTATTAAAGTACTACTATAAATAATTTACAAAAAATATTTCAACTTACATTAGTAAGTCAAAGGCTTCAGAGAGAATTTCTTTCACTTTTCCAGCATTGTTTCTGGAACAGTGGCCTTTTTCATCAATGTTTGTCTAATAATTTTTGCCTGTGCTCTCACTTGGTATTTTATCAAATCCAAATAAATTTGCTTAAAGTCCCACTGTTTCCTATGCATGCCCTTGGAAATAAATAGGTAGGGGACATTTCTCTGACACACTTCAGCAGGAAGAATTTACAGAAGATTTATCTTTGCTCTGGTTCCAATAGCATAAAAATATTTCCAAGAGCAGAAATGGGAAATAAAATGACAGACCAGAAGCAAGAAGCCATATTTATTTCACTCCTAAACCTTACCAATAATAAAAATAGTCTGTGTCCTTAAAAAAAAAAACCCTAAAAAACGTTGTCAACTTTGTCTTTTTAGAAACTCAGACTTTTGTTAAAGTATCTCCAGTCTCTACAACAGGTCCAAGCAACTGTACACTCCAGTGTTTGTATTGTCTTGCCCACTCCATCCTCCATGCCTTGTCATCCATTCCAGACTGACGACCTGGTTTTCATAAAAAAGTTACAGAAAGAATGACTAACTTCTGCCTGAAAGGGCCCATTTCTTGTCATCCTCACCATTCTAACAGTGATCAAGGTCAATGGGATACCAGCCTGGATTCACCACATCGAAGTCAAAAATGCTAGGGAAACTGACCTAACTCTACAATTTCATGTCATTGACTGTGCTGTGGTGGCAAGGGATCCAAAATATCACTCCCTTATTCAACAAAGGAAAACAGCCACCGTTTAGCCAAATGGACTGGAACCAAAGACTCCAAGAACCCTTTCAAGGTCACATTTCAATGTACATCTAAACATGAAAAGCAAACAGACTGGTGCTAATTTCTTTACATGTATTGTACTCAACCTCTACCTCATGTTTTTGTTATCCCACTTGTTTTAGTTTTGGCATAGGACTGCTTATTATAGTTCCTGCAGATTAGAAATGTGGCAAAAGTCCCTGTTAATGCTATGCTCACAATCAGTTTAACTTGGTTTATTTTACTTGAAGAGTATAAAGACACCCTGTACTCTTTATCCCTAACATATTTCACAACAGGAGAGTTCCTAGTTATCCAAAACTGGACACACGGTTTATCTTCTATCCAGTTTAAGGTAAACCTTCCTGACCTGGCACAAATAGAAAAGGAATGCATATCTGGAAGCCTGTATGGTAGACACAGTATACATAATTATTACTACAGCAAACCATACAAACAGCGGACAGCCCCCAGTTATATAAAGAATGTAGACATTTATCTCTGCCCCAGCAATGACAATTTTAACCAGGAAAATGACTTGTTTTGCCCAGACTGAAAATATGTCACCATTACAACTTATAATAGGGGGCCTAATAGCATATCTAAAATTGCCTTTTTGTCAAATGTTGGCCCAGAATGGCCTATATACATAAAGATTACTAATCCTTTCCACTCTTCCTGGATTATAGAAAATACCTAGGGTATACAACTTTGCCTGAATAGTTATGACCATTGCACCTTATTCACTATCCAGTGGTGCATATTTGCCTACAAAGCTGTGTCCAAACCAATAGGGCCATTGGCAAAGCTGAAAAAAATCCCTTTGTCAGTTACTACCAGCCTATATCTCAGCCTTCTGCCAGTAAAGCCACTACCCTAAGTTCACCTCACCATCTCCCGAGTTTATATTGGCTGCTTCCAAAACTGGCCCGCCAATCCCTAGTCTTTTTCATATATTAACTAATATGCACCATATGGTTAATGTCACTATGCCCCAGTTGACCTCAGATTGCAGGCTGTGCTTAAAACCAAACCCCCTTACTATGTGGGCCTAGGAGTTAAAGGGTCTATCATCTGGAGAACTAACAGTGTTCTGGAAATAATTCACATTAGTCTTGAAAATGTAACTGGTAAACCCTCCTGTCTCATAACTCCAGGTCACAATTTAACAATTTCTCCATTATTTAATATTTGTAACTTATGTCAAGCAAGCTATTACAGGTTATTATAGGTTTTTTAGATGATCTACTTCATAATTAATTTATTTTATTCCCACCTTTTATTGTTCATGAGTCAACGCATTGACTCCTCAGTCAGAAGTATGTAATTATACTGGGTTTTTAAAAAACGCTTCAAAAATTCTGAGAAAATTTAGCCAAATGACAAAAAGTAAAGAAATATAATAAATCCTGATTCCAAGACTTGTTTAATTAAAATCCATGGTTAACAACTTTTGTCACTAGTCTAACTGAA
>CAUYQG010042696.1:0-14261 GCA_963574415.1 Tarsius wallacei
TTGTTAATCTTCTGTCTAGATGTTCTAATCGTTATTGAGAGTGGTATATTGAAATCTCCAGTTATCACTGCATCACGTTATCTAGATGAGTTGAACCTTATATAAATGTAATGTCTTTCTTTGTTTCCTTCAACAGTCAAATCTGTTATTAGTTTAACTACCTCATCTCTCTTTTGGTTAATTTTGCATTGGATATCATTCTTCATCTTCCATTTTAAATCTAAATATGTCATTGGATCTAAAGTGATTCTCTTGTAGCCAATATATAGTTGGATCTCTCTCTTTCTCAATCTCCTTCTCTCTCTCCCTCTGTCTGTCTCATGTCCACCTCTATTTCTACACTTATCTCTGTAATCTCTATCTCTCCTCTCTGGAAATCAGATTATTCTACTTACCAGGCCAAGAAAACAGGCATTTTCTGCTTGCTCTTTGTTTATTTGATTTTGTAAAATATTGAATTACATAGCAGCCCATTTATTTAGTGACTTTCCTAAAATACTTTTGCAAAGGTCTTATGCCATGTTATGTGTGGTCACTGAAGTCTCTGTCCCTCAGCTTTAGCTAATGTTTTCGTAGAAATTTCCTTGAACACAAGGAATAAAAAATCCTGCCCCAGTTTTTGCAAATTGACTCTGTACTGGAATACTACTTGAACACCATGAAGCTTGCACTGAGCCCAGCTGTCAGCCTGAGGAGAAAACTAGAAATCTTAGAATTGCCTGAGAATGCATCTTTTTGGAGGTATGTATGTGGCTTTCTAAATTCCAAAGTAGACAGGCATATTTTTGAACATCTTAACTTTCCAGCGAATCTCTCCCAGTTTTTCTTCAGTAGCCTTAGATAGCTAGTTGTATGTATTGACAATACCTTTTGCCCCAGGCATTGGTGGGTAACCATTTCATCTTGCAGCATTTTTTAGCTTCAGTATAACTCACTTTACTTTATCATAACTCATTAGCTATCTCATGATGTCATCCTACGTTTTCTCTCCAATATTACTTTTTTGTGCTCTTCATGTCTTTTTGAACTGTGTTATAGCCATACAGAATTGAATTCAGCTCCAAGAATTCACCATATATAAGGCCTGGGCCTTCATATGCCTGTTTCTTCAGCCAAAAAAAAACAAACCCAATATCCTCCAGAGTCCCACAGAAGTAGGCCACAAGTCTGTCTTGTTCATTTCTGCATTACCAGGCCTAGCACAATGCCTGCTATGCCTAAGTACTCAGCAAATATTAAAACAATTCATTAAATAGTATAGTACTTTCAGACATTTTATCAGATTGTTTTGCTCTCAGGCCCATATGCTGTGCCTGTACCAGACTGAATGATAATGAGCCACCTGGCTTAGGCCTAAATGCACTCCTTTAAGGATCTATAGTGTTGAATGTTTATTTAAATAACTCTCTAACAGGGACATTATACCTGTGAACGAAAGATGCATTAAAAAGAGAATTATGGGCAGAAGGACATCTATCATTCAAGGTTAGGTGCTAGAGAGAAATGTGATTGCATATACTTAATTGCCATTGGGAAAAATCAGAGGAGAACTTTAGCTTAATTAATTTCAGAATATACATCATGGCACATTTTCTCAACTTGGCGCTTTTTTCTGTTTGTGACTGGAATGTCTGTGCCTACTCTCTCTGCCTACTAAATGCCCATTCCTTCTCCAAAGCCCTGATCAAAAAATACTTCTTCTAGAAGCCTTGAAGTACCCATCTTCCCCATGAAGAATCCATTTCTCCTACCTCTTTCCTTCCAGAACATTTTGTTCATTTCTCTATGTTATCAACGTACCTTGTATTTATTATTACATTTGTTGAGGTCTAATATTATTAATCTCATAGAGACCTTAGGTTATTGTAGAATTAGCAAGGGATGTTGAAAAAAATGGCATTCACAACCCTTAATTCTTCCTTTTTTGAGCTAAAGTATTTTTATAAGTCAAGAGCCATATACATGCCCCATCATTTTCCTTTTTTTCTTACTTGCCCAGGTAAATAAGGTTGGTTGGTTAACACACAGCCTTTAAAAAATATTATACTATGGGAAAGGTAGATAATGTATGCTTAGAATTTTAGTATGCTAAATAATTAGGTCGTCTCTTTAACAAATTAGAGTTAAAAAAAAAAAAAGAAAAAACTCTGGAGAAGAATGGCAATGTTTGCTACCTGGTAAAATCTACTTTTGTGGGTTACATCTGAAAAATTCTCTTTCTCCGCTTCCATATCTATTAACTAACCTTGGATCCTGTGGTTAATTTTACATCCAGGACATGTCGCAGGGTGGGGAGAACCAAGAAAGAACCAGACAGTCTACCTATGTTAGGGAGAAAGAGCTGAGAGAGAGTCTGGGAAAACTACAGCAGTTAACATTTCCAAGACAGATCACAAGACAGAAAGAAAGAAGTTGCAAAGGGAATTCAGGATATCTGCAGAAAGTCCTCCTCAAGTGTTCAGCAGAGTCTTGATGAAAGCATTTGTGTAAGGAAACTACTTGAGGTGGGTAAATGAACCACCTACAAGGACTAGAGGAAACCACACTTGGTCCTTAAACAAGGCTGGCAATTGTGCCTGTTCTAACAGAAAAACAAAACAAAACAAAACTTACACATCATGGGACATTGGATGAAGCCCTCAGTGCCACTCAGAAAATCTCTAACAAACACATCTTAAAATGAAAATCTTAACGGAACAAACTGTTTCCTAAAAACTGACCTGTATCTTACAGCAAAGCTAGGTATAGAGAAATAAACATTTAATTGTCTAAAATTTACAATGTCTGGCACACAAGCAAAATTATCAGGCATTCAAGAAGCCAGAAAATATGACCCCTGCTGAAATGGGAAAAAAAGCAATTAATCAAAACTCAGAAGAATAGATGTTAGAATTAGCAGAAAAGACATTAAAGTAGTTACTGCATTAGTTCTGTATTCTGTATGTTCAGAACATTAAGAAAAGGCATGAAAGATATTCAAAAGACCAAAATAACTTCCAGAGATAGAAACTTGGATGTCCAAGATAAAAAATACACTGAATGATAATAAATAAAAATTTAAAATTTCAGAAAGATTAATGAATTTGAAAACATGGTAATAGAAAAGTTACAAAATGAAACATAGTCAGAGACAAATAATTTTTTAAAATAACTAAAGCTCCATTAAACTGTAGGACAATTTCAAGCAGCCTAATATATATGAGTGGTGCTACCAAAATGGTTGAACATATAATGTGCAAATTTTTTCTAAATTTCATAAAAACCTTTTTATCCACGTATTCAAAAACTCAATAGGCCCCAAGCACAAGACACATGAAGCAAATGACACCAAAGTACACTGCAATCATATTGCTCGAAACTGATAAAAAGGAGAAAATTTTAAGAGAAAAGCTACATTACATTCCTAGGAAAAAGACTCAAGATGAGTGCAAATTTCTCATCATATATAATGCAAGTGAGACAACGGTGAAGAAAACTTTTTTAAGTTCTAAAAGAAATGTAAAAACTGTCTATCCAGAATTTTATATATAGCCAAACCATCAGCAGTGATATAGCATAATTAAGCAATATTATAAAATGACTTGGCTTAACTTAAATTTGTAGAACACTCCAGCCAAGAATAGCAGAATACACATTCAACTCAAGTGCACATAAAATGTTTATTAAGATAAAAAAAACTAAAACAAAAATCCCAACTCTCAATAAGTTTAAAGATATTTAAATCGTCCAAATTATGTTCTCTAACTACAATGAAATAAAAGTAGAAACACATAACAAAAAGATTTCTGAAAAATCTCCAAGTATAGAAGACTAAGTAACAGATTTTTAAATACCCATGGGACCAAAAAATAAAAATACTAAAGGAAAATTGAAATACAGTTTGAATATACTAAAAATGAGTATACAAAATGTCAAAAATTGCAGGTCACTACTGAAGCAATACATTGAAGACTTATATATCACTAAATGCTTACATTAGAAAAAAGTAAAAGATCTCAAGTCACTGTCATCAGCTTCTACCTTGAAAAGCTATCACAAGAAACCTAATAATTAATTCAAAAAAAGCAGAAGAAAATAAAGAATAAATACCACTGTGGAAATTATTAAAACAAAAAAGAAAACCTTTAGGGAAAATCAATGAAACAAAAAAACTAGGCCTTTGAGAAGATTAATAAAATTGATAAACATTTAGGCAAACTAATCACAAAACTGAGACAGCACAAATGATCAACAACAGAAATTAAAAAGTGATCACTACAGAATCTATAGAAAGAACATTAAAATGATAATAAAACAGTTACTTACAACTTTTTGCCAACAAATATAAAAGTTAGATAAGATAGTTAATTTATTTAAAGACAAAACTACCAAATCCATTCAATAAGCAATAGAAAAACTGTGTGGACCTGTATTTGTTAAAGACAAGAAGTATATGTTTTAAATTTTTTTCACAAAGAAAATGGCAAATTGTACCAAACAATTAAAGAATAAACAATACATGTTGTATACAAACTGTCCCAAAAAGTTGAAGAGAAAGAAATGCTTACCGTTTCATTCTCTGAGACCAGTCTTCCCAATAGCTAAACTAAATAAAGAAAAATAGAAACCCATATTCCTCCTGAATATAAATGCAAAAATCTTTTAAAAAAAATTAGCACCTGAAATCCAGCAATATGTAGAAGGAATGAAAGATAATGCACAAGTGTAGTTTATTCCAGGAATGCAAGAATTAGTAAACATTGGAAGAAAATCATCCAATGTATCACAATATTAACAACTACATATGTATATAAAAAGATCATCCCACCAGATGTAGAAGTAACATTCAACACAACTCAACATACTTTCTTGATAAAGAGATTCAGCAAAATAGAAATAGAAGGGCACTTTCTCAGAAGTTCATCATCTGATCATCCATGTGATTCATTCTTTAAACATTTGGGATGGGAATGGAATACGCAAGAAACTTTCGCTAGCCAAACGTAATTTCACATTACATCAAGCTCTTTGTTTCTTCAACATGGAGCAGAATATGCTGAATCAGTCTTCTCTCTGATCTCTCTTTCTCTCCTTGCCTCCCTCCCACACACACTTTTGTCTTTCCTCTTTCATCTCCCTCCCTCTTTCTGTCTATTCCCCCTCCACCTTCACCCTCTCTCATTCAGTTCCCACGCATATTTCAGCTTCTACAGTGACTCTTGTCTTCTTACAGAATGTCTCAATCCTCCACTGTACCTCTTTCCCTCAAGTGGGATTCCAACTCTCCACCTCTCTGTGTGGAGCTGTTGGGCTACAGAATACCAGGTGGCACTATTTCTTATTCATCCACCATGCCAATTGCAGACTCTCTTAGAGAATGCAGGTATTCATGTCTTCTTGCTTTAATTGAAATAGACATGCCCAGGCTTCCCTGTTTCTGTCTGCCTCATCCCTTCCCCCTCTATAGGGGTAGGAGGAGGTGATGGAGCATGATTCATGTTTGTTTGTGTTGGTCCCTTTGTGGAGATAAACCGGAGTCTGCACCAACCCATCAGCTTTGAGGGCCTGGAATGAAAGTCTGACCAATCAGAACAGCTGTTCCTCTTATCCCAGAACATACTTGCTAGGTATTGGCTCCATATATACCAAGTGTGCACGTATATTTATTATCTCACGACATGTACATTGATTATCTGACTATGCTCCTTCATATAATTACCTACTTGTGTCATATGAATATGACTTAATTATCTATAGCGGCTTTAACATATTTTTGTTGTGATAAAAATGAATAAAGCAAAATTGGCTGTCTTAACAATTTATATATGTGAAGTTCAGTAGTGTTCCAATTATTCATATTGTCCAACCAATCTCCAGAACCATTTTATCTTGAAAAACTGAAACTCTATAACTTTAAATAACTCCCCAATTCTTCCTTCCCCCGGCACTTTTGTTTCTATGAGTTTAGTTACTATAGATAGCTCATATGTGTGGAATTATATAATATTCATCGTCTCATGATTGTCTTAATTCATTTAGTATAATGTCCTCAAGGTCTATTCATGTTGTAGAATGGATCAGAATTTTCCTTCGTAAGACTGAATAATATCACATGTTTTATATAACACATTTTGTTCATCCAACTGGCTGTCAATGGAGAAGGCTTATTTCCCCCTCTTGGCTATGGTGAATAGTGCTGCAATGGATATGAGTGTGCAAATCTCTCTTCCACATCCTTTTTCAATGCTTTGAATCTGTACCCAGAAGTGAATTTCTGGATCATATGATAGTTCTTTTTAAGTTTTTGGGGACACAGCCATGGTGTTTTCCATAGTGACGGCACCATTTTACATTCTCACCAACAGTGCACAAGCATTTTGATTTCTCTACATTCTCAACAATACTTGTTATCTTCTGGGAATTTTTTTTTTTGACAGTAGCCAACCTAATGGGTGTGAGGTGACATTTAGCCTTTTTGGTTTCTAGCACATGGTAAGTATACACTTAACAACAACAAACATAACTCACTGATAGCAAATTATGTTGGTGTAGTAACTATTCCTTTGCTGATAACTAATGTGTACAAAGTGATTGGAACATATCATATAAACATTTAAGGGCTATTCCCTTGTTATGATGAACACACGGGAAGTTCCATGCAGGACCCCTGGTTCACATTATTTACACATGACCGAGAACTACACAGCAACTTCCTGATGCATTATTCATCCCTTGTGGATGCCTTCCTGCTTCTCTATGCTGATCCATAAATGCATGAGTGTTTAATTTAATCTGATGTCACTCCCCAAAGCTGGTGCAGAGCTGTTCCATTCCTGCTGTCACAGTTAAGAAGGTCAAGGGGCATCAACAAAGGAGGCCTGAACATGAGGACACACTTATGGTTCAGACATAATTATCTTGGTATAGTCAAATTAATATTAAATTTATGAAAACTATATGCTCTAAATAATATATTTATTATTTAAAAGCATCCCTGGGTTCTCTGAAGCCAGGACTGCAGCTCTGGCAGAGCTGAGGCATGCCAGGAACAGAGAGCAGACAAATTGTTCAGCGAGGTTTAATTCTTTATGCATGTTTTATACATAAGTAAATTGGAACATGGAGATTAGATAACACTCCAGCTGTTTCTTTTTAAACTATGTGGTCCCTTCTGTGCTACTCCAAGACAATAATCAGCATTTTCTTTTTCCTGGGGTTACATGTGAACACAGAACGAAAGGGATAATAACCTGAAGCAGGTCATTGCATGCCCCTTCTTCGGGCAGTGGTCACGATGCATACCTCTTTGCTGGAGCCATCAAGTTGTTCTTTAGCTTTTTATTGAATGTGTTTGTAAAGTGAGAATCAGCAAGGTTAAACCAACCACCAGAATTCACCAGGAAGTTGCTGTGTGAGGTGCTTTTCCACAAAGCTGTTTATTCTCCTCTGCTCTTAATTGGACCACATCAAATGTAATCAAAAATGTGTTTCTCCCAGATGAACCTTTATTTCAATTCACCGACTCAGAAACTTTTTCTTCATGCATGCACTTTCTCTGGATGAAATGCATGTTGAAAGAGATGTACATTGAAACATATCGGTCTCACTATAAGAACTTCTAAAAATTGTACATGGAGAATAATGCCCACAGGCAAACAAATTAAGTCACATAACAGTCGTTAACTGATAATTTTCTATCTACAAGGTACTGCTTGGGCAATCTCAAGGATTAAAAAAATATTAAGCAAATGCTTCATGTGGTCCATGTGCTGAAGGAACACGTTTACTGGTCATGGAAGGAAGACGCAAAACAATCTGAATTGCCCCACAAAACACAAACATCCTCTTGAAAAGTCATTCCCCAAGATACCGTCTATTCAAGGACCACCCTAAATAGTGTCTAACTTGATCTAGCCCCTGAGAGTCTCTCCTTCCTTAAGATCACCCCTGAGCAAACTTCCTTCACAAAGATCCCTTTCTTCTAAGGGAACTCACTCAGGGAAGATAGATTAATGTCTGACTATGGACAGGCTTAAATGTGATGCAAAGCCTTGGGACATTGTCAGCTTTATGGAGTCAACATGGAATGCATAAACTGAAAAAATGGTGAATTGAGTTCCTTGGATAGATGAAGTTCAAGATGTTTTGATGTTATCAAAATCCAATAAAGTGACATATCAATAATGCAAAACATTTGCATAATGTATAAGTTCTCATTAGAAGGCTAATGATCACACCCCTTAAGGAGCTAAGGCAGCCACTTAAATATGTTTCTTCAATTTCCTTGGCAGTTAGTTACAATGGTAAGCTGGCATGTATGTGACATTTTTTCTTCCTGAAATCTTAATAGATTTCTATGTCTTCTACTTATGACTTGCAAGGCACTTAAAGCATCATCAATAAAGATGCTCTGTAAATACAAAGGACATATTTTTGTCTAGTTTTAAATGCTGTTTTTTTTCCCTCTGATTGTAAGTGATGTGTTTACTCTGTAATCTTCACAATTCATTATGTGAGTTCCTTTCCTTTTAATATCGGTTAATATTTCAAAAATCTTTCCTTAAATAATTGCCATTATATTACCGGACAAGCACTGAATTGTAAGTATTTCTCAAATATGTTGGCTCTGTAGTATGAGCAATCCTCTGAAAAAAGCCAACTATTGTGTAACTTTAAATTTGACTTGATAAGGAGAAACTATCTTTGAATTATACTGACTTTCATTAAGAAATCTTCAAACAAATTTATTTATTCATCTATGAGCATTTAAGTGGGATAATTTAAGATAAGTAAAGCATGCCATTATCTTCAAGATGTTTGTTTCTTCAGCTGGAGAATCAAAATAGTTGAGGTAATTAGAAAGAAAACTATCAATAATATTAATACTAAACAACACAAACAATAACTGCAATAGAAAGTTTAAAAAGAAATTTGTATAGACAGGAATGAAGTAAATTGTATTTATGAATAATGCAATAGTATAAATAGATTATCTGCTACGTAAGCTCTAAATTCTGACAGATTGAAATAATGAGATAGTTAATTTTACCAAAACTAATTACCAGGAAAATTTCTATGTTCTAGACTCTGTGCTATATGATAATAAAATGACTAACAAGAGTTAAATCTGACATCACAGAGTTCAGATGAGTTAATCGCCATACAAACAGATATTGCTCAACTTGGAAAAAAGTTAAAATAACAAAAGCATGACCCAAACATGAGGTGATCAAAAGTAGGGATTAATTAGGATTTGCTTGAGGTGGTTAGGGGATAGAAATGTATGCTAATGGTTGCATTTCCTAGGAGCACATTGCATAGGGCTAGCAAATAATAAGATTTGCTTAAACTTCAAAGAATGAGGGAATATTGGTTTTCTACTGGCATTGTAACAAATTACCACAAATGTGGTGGCTTAAGACAATACACATCAACTATCTTAGCATACAGGAGGACACAGGTCTTATTGGGCTAAAATCAAGGTGTAGGCAGGGCTGCTTTTTATTTTTATTTTCTTTGGTTCTCTAGAGGACAATCCACTTATTTCCTTGCTTTTCCACCTGGATGCCTTGACTTATGGTCCCCTTCCCCCATCTTCAAAGTAACTAAATATTTGACTTTTCCCTGTCCTCATGGTTTCTCCTACCGCAGCTAGAAACATTTCTCCATTTTTAAGGATAGAATGATTAATTAACCCCACCTATTTAATCCACAATAATCTTGCCATCTCAGGATCTTAACTATCATCACACTTGAAAAATCCCTTTTGGCATTTCAGGTAACACATTGACACGTTCCTGGGTTAGGAAGTGGTCATCTTTGGGGGAACATTATTCAGCCTATTACAGAGAGATTTTAATGTGTGAAGAGTTTTTGTTTTCTTTCTTTTATTAACCAATGTTTTTCTGTTGACCCTGTGGGAAAAGCTTGTTGTTAAATACCGATAAAAATAAGTCTCTATTTTTTTTTTTTTTTGAGTTGGATTCACACTCCATCGCCCACGCTGGAGTGCAAAGGCATGCTCACTGCCACCCCAGCATTGACCTGCTAGGCTCCAGCAATCCTGTCTCAGCCTTCTGCAGAGCCGGGAACTATAGGCACGTACTACCACACCCGGGTAATTTTTTGATTTATTGTAGAGATGAGGTCTCACCATGTTTCCCAGGCTGGTCTCGAATCTGTGGGCTCAGGCAATCCTCTCACTTTGGCCTCCCAGAGTGCTGGGATTGCAGGCTTGAACCGAAGTGCCCATCCAAGTCTCTATTTTTAAGAGAGAGAGAGAGAGAGAGAGAGAGAGAGAGAGCAAGAGGGAGGTAGGGAGGGAGGTAGAGAGAGAAAGAGAGAGGAAGAAGTAGAGATATACATGCAGATATGTCTATGTGTAAAAAGGTGTGTGGGTGAGTGGTTTATATAATCTTTATGTTGTTGCCTGTCTCCCAGTGTCCAATACTGAGTCATGTGCAGAAAAGATATTTGGCAAATAGCTACTGATGAATAAGGTAAGAATTCATCTCTTTTTGCTATATATATTTTTTAAACTCCTGAAGCTTTTTACAAAGTGGCTACCATGGGTGCCCAAACCTGCAATAAATGCAATGAGATGACCCCATTTTATCAATAACATCATAGACAAGATACAAAACAAACAATTTCCTGCACTACATTCATCATTCTCTGATCTTGAACATGGGTAGAAAACACAGGTAGCAGTCTCCTGAGCCTAATTCCTCATAGAATTGAACCCAATAAGGACATTCTCCTCACTGTGTTCCAACCTTCAGTGCCAGCAACTGTGTACTGATGGTGTTGCCTTATATCCCTGACAGTGTATGCACATATGAATAATTCACATAAGTCATGTTTGTAGCAACATTGACAACAGGACAGGTTGTACATTGTAGCCTCACAGACAAGAGCTTATAGAAAGGGAAGTGACTCTGCTGGAGTTATTGTGTTGTGACAGTGACACACAAAAACCAACAGACTCCACAGCTACTTTCATTATTTCAAACAAATACTTGTTGAAGTGATGACCTGGATATGCTGACTTTCTCTTTAAGGGTAGTAAGAAAAGGAGTTAACTCTTGATGATGAAATGTGTCTTTCCTCAGTGTGTATTTATTATCTGAGGTTATGTCTGTACGGTGGTAAATGATTAAAGTAAGTCTGAAAAAAAGGAGACTAAGTTTAACTGATTTCAACAGATATTTCCTAAGGGCTAGGCACGGTGCTAGGTATTGTTAAACACACTGTTAAATGAGGAGATAGATGTGGACTCTGTTATCAGAGAGCTTATACTTTAGTTGATGTAAGGACATAAAAGCACATGGATTGTGTTGATGTATGTATACGAAATAAATAAAGCAAATGAGAAGTTTCATCTAGAGCATTGTAAGAGAGAGCTTCATAAAGGAGGAGATTTATAGATAATTTATATTATGTATTTTATTTCTTAGCTATAAAGAACAGTATTCTTCTAATTTTATTTTATTTTTTGTCTCAAGATCCTTTTATATTCATTTCTTCTGAGGACTCTGGAGTTTATATGAGTTTAATCTGTCAATATTACTATTAGAAATTAAAATATAAGGAACTCAACTATTTAATTATTATACAGGCAGCAGGAAAGTTAGGTATATTATTAATTTTCTTCACAAAAAACTTTTTAAAATAACAATTTATCAGAGAGTATTTCATTGGCTTACATTTTTGTATCCCTTTGATGTCTAGCTTAAAAGAAGTCAGTCATCTTACCATATCTACACTTGGATGCAGTCAATTGCAATTTGTTCTTCTAGTTTAATTTAAATTTATAAATGTATATATGAAGAAAATTCAACCCACATAAATATGTAGTTGGAAAAGCAACAATTTATTTGAATACCCAATATACACTTATAGATAGCTTTTTTTTTGATACTACATAAGAACTCAACAAGTGGTACTTTCTAAATATTAGTTAAAATATAGAAACTGAAAATGTTTTAAAGAATTTTTGAACTCTGCTACACTAAAATTAATTCATCTGTCATGCATTTTATACATGCATGGTTTTTACACACTGTGATATTGTCATTTAGAAAATATCGATTCATTATTACTAGTGTTCTTATAAAAAAGAATCATGATTCATGCACAGAGAACAATCATCTGCAAGCCAAGAAGAGAGACCTCAGGCAAAACAAAACCTGCCTAGCAGGTTGATTCTAGACTTATAGCTTCCAGAACTGTGAGGGAAAAAAAAATTCTGTTGTTATAAAAAAGACACGAATTCACTAATTTATGTAAGTCTTCCAAACTTTGACATATTTTACTACATAATATCAAAAAAAATCACAATCATTATCAGCCTCACCAATCTTAATAGAAAAATGTTTAATATTGTGAAACTGTCATACTCTTGGTGGCCAATCCAAGTTTTCCAAAATTGAATTGTCATTTGAAATCTTGGAATTTGTCATTGATAAAAATACTTTTAGTTCTTTTCCTTGAGGTGAGAAGTTCGCTTCATTTCTTTTCATCAAATGGGTAACAAATACCCTCATTTGAATAATCATAGTTTGTCTTTCACTCTTTTTTTTTAAATAAAAATTATGTTTCACGAGAAAAGGAGCAAGTTTAACTTGTGAGTCCATCACGTGAATGCTTTTCCTTAAAGCAGGCATTGTATTTTAATATGCAGCAGAAATGCTTCGTATATCTTTCTGATTTTTGTTCACACAAAATATTAAAATAATGTATGCCAATGAGTCATAATGAATTAATAATCTTTACCTCTTCATCAAGAATATTATTTTATTTTATTTTATTTATTATCATAAAAATGTGGGGTACAATTCAGGGCTAGGTATGCAAACGATGATTATGCAAGTACCCTTGTGGATGATGTGTGCCCCTCCCGCCCCTGGCAGTTTCTCTCAACTGCCAATCCCACCCCCCGCCCTTCCCTGACAGTGTCTCACGACTGCCAATCCCTTTCTTATAGTATTACAATTGCTCATGGTACGCTCATGAGTGAGAACATATGGTACTCTTCTTTGTTTCTGTGATAGATCACTGAGTATGATCGACTCTAAATGAATCCAAGTTGCTACGACATCCATATGTTTGTCCTACTTTATGGCTGCGCAATATTCCATTATGTATATGTACCACATTTTTATCCAGTCCAGCTTCGATGGGCAGCATGGTTGTTTCCATGTTTTTGCTATTTTGAATAGAGGTGCAACAAACATAAGTGTGCAGGTATCTTTTTTGTAGAATGATTTGAGCTTCTCCGGATGTATTCCCAATAGGAGAATTGCTGGGTCATGTGGAAGGTCAATTTCTAGTTCTTTGAGAAATCACCACATTGTCTTCCAAAGAGGTTACACTAGTTTTCATACCCCTCAGCAGTGTAGAAGCGTTCATTTTTCTCCGCGTCCTTGCCAGAATCTCTTGTTGGTTGGTTTATTAATGATGGCCATTCTTACTGGGTTTAGGTGGTATTCATTGTGGTTTTGATTTGCATTTCTCTGATGATGAGTGAGGCTGAGCACTTTTTCATGTGTCTGTTGGCTGCCCATATATCTTCTTTTGAGAAGTGTCTGTTCATGTCTTTAGCTCACTTTATAATGGGGCTGTTTGTTTCCTTTCGGTGCGTTTGAGTTTCTTGCAGATTCTAGATGTTAGGCCTTTGTCAGATATACAGTTGGAAATATTTTTTCCCATTCTGTGGACTGTCCCCCCACTCTCTTGATAGTTTCTTTTGCTTTTCAGAAGCTCGTTAGTTTGATGAGGTCCCACTTGTCTGTCTTATTTCTTAAGGTATGAGCATTTAGGGTTCTGATCAGGAATTGGTTGCCATTTCCAATTTCCATAAGTGTGTCTCCTGTGTTTTCTAAGATTCTTATAGTGTGAGGTTTTATGTTTAGGTCCTTGATTCATTTAGAGTTAATTTTTGTATATGGGGATAATAGGGGTCCCGTTTCAGTCTTCTGCATGTGGTCAGCCAGTTTCCCAGCATCATTTACTGAATAGGTTCTCCTCTACCCAGTGGTTGTTGGAGGCTTTGTCAAAGATGAGTTGGTTGAAAAATTGAGGATTTGCTTCCAAAATCTCTATCCTGTTCCATTGGTCTGTATACTTGCTCGTGTACCAATACCAGGGTGTTTTGGTTACTGTAGCCTTATATTAAAGTTTGAAGTCTGGAAGTGTGATACTACCTGCTTTGTTTTTGTTTGTTTGTTTGTTTTGTTTTTTGTTTTTGTTAAGGATTGTTTTGGCTATTCATGGTCGTTCAT
>CAUYQG010042699.1:0-20075 GCA_963574415.1 Tarsius wallacei
TTTGGCTATTCGTGGTCCTTTGTGTTTCCATATGAATTTCTGTATTGTCATTTCCAGTTCTGAGAAGAATGATGTTGGTAACTTAATGTGGTCATTGTTTCTTAACATATTTTTTTTCTGCCTTCCACTCTCATTCCTCTCCTTCCAGGACAACAGTTACATGTCTCTTGAGCCCCTTGAGTCACTGATTGTCACATGACTTGCTGATTCTGTTTCTTTTTCTCTTTTTTCTACATGTTTCAGTTTGAAGCATTTCTGTTGCTGTGTCTTCAAGCTCACTCATTTTTTTCTTCAATATCTAATTTTTTTGTTCATTTCACTCAGTGCTTTTCTCATTTCATATATTGCAGGTTTTATATCAAAAAGTTAGTTTGGTGTCTCCTTTTTTTTAAAGTCTCTTCCATCTCACTACTTAAAACATATAGTTCTTCTTCTAACTTGTTAAACATACAGAATATGTTTATAATTTCTTTTTCTTCAAATACTGTCATCTTTGCCATTACTGGGTCAGTTTGATTGATTCAGTTGATTTTTCTTCTCATTTGTATTTTGTTTATTCTTTCTACAACTGGTAATTCTTTATTCAGTGCCATATATTGTGATTTTTTTACTTGCCAGATTTGGGATATATTTATATTCCTAAAAATATTCTTCAGCTTATTTTGTGATATGCTCAGGTTACTTGAAACATTTCCATCCTTTGGTCTTGCTTTTTTACTTTGATAGGCAGGACCTAAGCTGAATTTAGCCTAGGGAAAATTTTTCTGCACTGCTGCAGCAGGATCCTTCTTAATACTGTAAACAGGGCCCTGTGAATTATGAGCTTTTTCTACTCTCCCTTTGGGAATAGGCCCTATTCCTCCCTTATGTGAGCTCTGGACACTATTTCTTCTAATACTTTGAGTAGTTTTTTTCCCTAGCATTGGGTCATTTTCTCAACTTTATGCACTGATGGTACTTAATCATTAAGGGGGACCTTTTGCAGATCTTCAGCATTTTCTGTTGATACAGATCTCACCTTTTTGATCATCATCTTTGTGTATTATCTGTGTTGACTTTCCTGGATACCCAGCTATGTATCTTCAGTGAGGATTTCAGACTTTCTCTGATTTTCCCCTCTCTGCATTGTGACCTGGTAATTTTCTTCAAGCAGTAAATTGGAGCCATCATAAATCTCACCTTGTTTGTTTCCTCTCTCTGGAAACACTGTTCTTTTTTACCCGACATTAAAATTCTTTTTTTTTTTAATTTTAAAATTGTGGGGTACAATTCAGGGTTAAGTATACAAATATTCACTGTGCAGGTACCCTTGTTGATGAGGTGGGCCTCCCCTTTCCCAGGCAGTTTCCCACTACCGCCAATTCTACCTCTCCGTGCCCACCCCCACGTTCCCGCAGTTTCCTGCTACTGTCACTCCTTTTCTTTTATTATTACAATAGTTGTTCAAGGTCCACTTATGAGTGAGAACATGTGATACTCAGTTCTTTGTTTCTGTGAAAGATCACTCAGTATTACAGACTCTCCTATATTAAAATTTTTGAGAGCTGCATTTTATATATTTTCTGTAGTATTTTAGTTGCTTCAGGCAGAAGGGTAAATTCACTGTCTGTTACTTGATCTTGACTGGAAGTTGTGACTTTTCTTTATGTGCCTAACCTTTAGAAGACTGCTAGATATATAGTAAATACTCCTCAAAGAGTCAATTTAGAGAGTCACTTATATAGATCCTTATACAAATAAGTGGGTGGTATGTAAAAGTGAAAGAAAAATATGTATTATTATTTTTTTTTTTGAGTTGGAGTCTCACTCTGTTGCCCAGACTGGAGTGCAGTGGCTGCTCCTGGCCACTGCAACCTTGACCTGCTGGGCTCTGGCGATCCTTCCGCCTCAGCCTTCCAAGTAGCCGGAATTACAGGCATGCGCTACTATGCCCAGCTGATTTTTTAATTTATTGTAGAGATGAGGTCTCGCCAAGTTGCCCAGGCGGGTCTCGAACCCGTGGGCTCAGGCAATCCACTCACCTCAGCCTCCCAAAGCGCGGGATTATAGGCTGAGCCACCGAGCCCGGCTAAAAAATATGTAATTTTTTGAGAGGGTGTGACATGAAGCAGAAAGTATCAGACACTGGAGCATTTCTGATCAGGGCTTTCTGGGGCTGCATCATGCTCTTGCCTGTCACTCAGGGCACCAGTGGGATAGAATCTTACCTTCTTCCAGCACTGCTGAATTGCAGAAATAACATGAGATGAAACTACTTAATTTATTACCTAACCTGATCAAAGCCAGTGGGAGAGGCAGCAAGTCATCACAACCCCAGAAGTTTGCAAACGCAGGCTTAATTGTACATGGTAAATAAAACCTGAATACCATTCCTCCTTCATTTTCTTCCTTTCCTCTTTGCAAGCTCCTGTGTGGCACCTTATCAGGGAGGTCTTGCCAGACTTCTGGGGTGATCTAAGGAAGACAGACCAGCTAGTAGTAAACAAATCAATTTTCATTCTCTTTCTACTTTGGGTTCTGCTTCCTGGTAGTGGATTGTTCTTTGCTTATGCATGCTTGATTCTACCAATTATTACCCCTTTTTTATATTTAACTTGATTACCTATGACTCTCAAAACTTTATAAGCCCAAAACAGAGTCAAGATTTCAAGAAAGACATTCTAGAAATCGTCAAAGGAAATGATTTTATTTTCCACATGCAGCATTTTCCTCCTTTCTTTTAAAGTGTCACTTTGGCAGTGAGAAAATTTAAGCAATCTGGTTGAAAACCTAGGTTCCCATCCTGGCCATTTACCAGTATTTTTAGGGAGAGATCTTTCTGTAGACCACACAGTCTCATTATCCTCATGTTTTTTTTTCTCCTGTTGCTGCTTCTTAATTTGCCTTAAGGTAAGAAAAGGTGGTTCTGAGTTAGGAGAATTTTATCCTTAGCTTACAGAGAATATTCTGTGTCATGTTTCATTTGTCTTTGCCTTAGTCTGTTCATGCTTTTGCTTGTTGCCTTTCTGCTCCAGATACCTAAATTTCTTATCTGACTTAACCTCAGTTGTTCATTGTTCCTCTTTATCAAATCTGATCAGTATTCTCACTAATCAGGCTCATTCTTATTTCTCTTTCTTTTCTTAAGCCATCACCCCTTCCTCAAAGGCACTCCCTATTTTCACCCCTTATCTAAGTTCTGTACATTTTTCACCGCAGTGGCATCTGCAGCCTCAGGAAAGCTCTTCCTTTGCTAATCACTCTTAACTGGCAGTTCAGATCACACAGGTGGGACTTGCCCTGTATGCCACCTGTAGCCAGAACTGTTAACAATAATTGCAGATGTGTTCTGCAGCATCCATCTTCCCAACAAACAGGTTCAGTTTTTTTGTTTGTTTCTTAAGTTAGAAAGATATTAATCATGTAACCGTAATCAGCACACTTTTTGTTTTATCATATCCATTGGCTAATGATGTATCATAATGAAGAATGTTTCACTTTGTAGTAAGTTCCACTAACACCTTTACTTAGAGTTAGTGATTAAACTAGAATTACAGATTCCGGTAATGGGTACCAAGAATATGCAGACAATTAATGTTATAATTGATGAAACACAATTGAAACTGAAATTTTACAAAATGCTTTATAAATCATGTAGTTTGATGTTTATCAACAGCAAACCTCAATGCTTATGCTAATAAATACAGACTGTAAAATTCGAAGAGCAGGGCTGGCCTTGGTGTCTGTACTGGCTTGTCTCCCTGATTTCCGAATTTAGAAACAAACTTCCTTCCTCCCAGTTCCCTGCCTCTCGGATTTCATTGGCGAGTGAGAGAGCAATCATGTATTCCACGGACCTTATGGCTAGGTGAGTGAGTAAGGGGTCAGTCTTGGGTGGTTAATCACATAGATGAGACAGGCTGGGCTGGTATGTGGAAGACAGATTTTGGGGAGATGTTCATCTCAATGTCTTGTGACTTGACCAGAGTTCTGGGAAAGGATTATAGTTGTGTGTGAACTCAAGGAGACCAGATAAACTCCATTTGGGGCTCTGTCTGGATTCATAAAAGCTAGGTCAAAGATTTTACTCTTGCTGGTGACATGTATTTAAGGAGTAAGAGTAGAAAGTAGAAATGGGTGAAATTATTAGACTGAATGCAATGAGGCATGTCTGGATAAAGTTATTAAGCAAAACAAATATTTGAGTGAGAGAACCCAACTTCCTCAAAGGGGCTCTTCATCAAATTAAGTCCATTAAGGAATTGCTCACATAGTTTTGTGAAATAAATAAATAAAAACTGAGGGCATTTGTCACTAGACCTATTGTGAGAGAAATGCTAAGTAGAGTCGTTCAAGGTAAATGAAATATGCTAGACAGTAACAGAACAGTATAAAGTTCTCCAATAAGGTTTGGGTTTTTTGGTTTGTTCTTATTTTTCTCAGTAGAACTTGTCTTCTATTTTTATACCCGACTTCATGTAATATAGGTAAGACTTAGTACTGTGTGTATATGTAAAAAATTGTGTATGAACATTTTATAAAATATTTGTTTGATTTTCAAGAAACATCTTCAAATGATAAGTTGGTAGCCAGGTGCGGTGGCTCAAGCCTGTAATCCCAGCACTTTGGGAGGCTGAGGCAAGTGGAGTGCCAGAGCTCAGGGACTGGAGAACAGTCTGGGCAACCTGATGAGACCTAGTCTCTACAATAAACCAAAAAAAAAAAAAAAGCTGGGCGTGGTAGCACGTGTCTATAGTTCCAACTACTTGGAAGACTGAGGCAAAAGAATCGCCTGAGCCCAGCAGGTCGAGGCTGTGGTGGCCATGCGCATGCCACTACACTCCAGCCTGGGCAACAGAGTGAGACTCTAACTCAAAAAAAAAAAAAAAGATGGTGATTTACATATTAGCAGATTTATAACGTTTTAGGAAATTGATTGGGTATCATACCAAAATCTTTCTCATTAAAGTAATGGGAAATAGGTCCTTGGCATTTTCCTGTAGAACACTGGCTTTCAGATGTGGATTACTGACCTCCAGTGAGCACGGCCTATACTAACCATTACCAAATATAAATAGATTCTTGCTGCTATCACACCGAAGGGTACTGTGTCGAGCTGCAAAATACTGCACACAAGAACAGCAACCCCACAGCCCATACCCACCTGCAGAACAATGCCTGCAGGTCAGAGATCCTTCCTCTGTGCATTTTGATTTGAGATTATTTTAATCCTACTGTGTTTTTTTCCTATGGGCAAAAACATGATACTCTAACATGTTTTTACCAGTCACCCTTTACACATGCTTTTCGCTTTACTGCGATTTCTGGTGGCCCTTCAGGCCTCACAGACTGAACTTTGTATATCCCTCAATTCAAACGATTCTAAACTTTCTCTCAAGTATTGACAGAAAGCCATCAAGCCATAATCCTAGCTGGTACAGTGAACTAGATAGATCGTTTATGTGTAGTAATCAGTACTGCTTATAAATAATACTCTAATTGCTTTGTGTTTGCCTGATGGCCTCCCCTAGACTGTCAGCCTCTGTTGCAAGTGAACTGTGCATTTTTTTTTTTTTTTTAGTTGGAGTCTCACTCTGTCACCCAGACTGGAGTGCAGTGGCATGCTCCCGGCCACCGCAGCCTCAACTTGCTGGGCTCCAGCGATCCTTCCACCGTAGCCTTCCAAGTAGCTGGAACTACAGGCGTGCGCTACCACGCCCGGCTAATTTTTGATTTTATTGTAGAGATGAGGTCTCGCCAAGTTGTCCAGGCGGGTCTCGAACCCGCGGGCTCAGGCAATCCACTCACCTCAGCCTCCCAAAGTGCTGGGATTACAGGCTGAGCCACCATGTCCTGCGAGCTGTGCATTTTTACGGCACCTCGTCAGCCTGCCTAAACTGGTCTTCGGTTATATCAGACATTCAGGACTTCCTGAGAGATTTGCTATCCAGGTCATAAGTAGAATTGCAGGTGCTTTTGAAACTTGAATAGTGTATCATTTATCTCCAGCCTTGCTTTGGCAGATCCAGCACACTATGTATGCTGGGGGCCTTTTACATTCATCACCTACAGCAAGTTTTAAGGTTTGGGGAGCCAAACTGTATTGGAAGAATAGGGGAGGTATGGATGATTGTTTTTCGTATGTCAAACTTTCACACACAATTCAACAAAGCATTGTCTATAATAACTTAATGTGGGCCGGGCTTGGTGGCTCAACGTGTAATCCCAGCAACTTTGGGAAGGCGAGGCGAATGGATTGCCTGAGCCTGCAGGTTTGAGACCCGTCCGGGCAACTTGGTAAGACCTCGTCTCTAAATAAATCAAACATTAGCTGGGCTACTTGGAAGGCTGAGGCGGAAGGCTCACCAGAGTCCAGCAGGTCGAGGCGGCAGGTGGCCGGGAGCGTGCCACTGCACTCCAGTCTGGGGGACAGAGTGAGACTCCAACTCAAAATAAATAAATAAATAAATAAATAAATAAATAAATAAATAAATAAATAAATAAATAAATAGCTTAATGTGCATCAGTACTGTGGAAACACACAGCCCCCTACAAACTTCAACCTGCCTATTATTTCTATTAAGAAAAAGAGGAAAAAGGATATAAGAACACATCTCTATATTAAGGAAGAAGGCAGCTGAAATTCCTGTGGGGCTCTTATTTGTCTGTTCTTGGGCCGCCAATGATGTTCCCTTTCTTCGCTTTATCTGCTGGAATCCATTTGTAATGAGCAAAAGTGGTTTTAGGACACAGGTTTATTTTCTCTTAAGTTAATACTTCTTAGACAGAGGCTGCCTTCAAGAGAAATTGACTTAAGACTTCGTTTCCCTACTGTTTTCTCCAATACGGAAAGATCTTTAAGATATGTAAAAGAAAAAAGCTAACTACAAATTACGTCTAAGTGCTCAGTAGCAGAAGGAAGAGAGAATGACTGGACAGATGGATATGGTATGATGACCAGAGAGCGCATGGGGGACTTCTAGCTAATGTTTTCTGCAGCGCTCAGGATAGGGCCTACACTAACAGACTCGCTCTTCATTAAATACTCTTCTATATTGGTAATTAGTAGTAGTATTTTGCTACTGGTATGTGATATTTTTATAGTAGCTTTTTAAGTTGGAGATGGAAATGCTTTTAGAGACGAGCCCTTTTAACAAGATATTTCCTGGTCAGCTTTCGTATAAACTTTTGACTTAGAAGTAGGCTGGATGCTTGGTGATGCTCCCTGAATGACGGACTCTTGGTCTGTCTATTGCTGTTATTGGTCACTTCAGATGTCTGAATGGTGTTTGTGCTTGACATAAGCATTACAAACAGCAGTGCTTTATGATGGATAAGTGTCAGAGCTTCTGAAAGAGCTCTGCATTCATAGAATTCTTTCAGAAAGGGCCAACACCAGTGTATTCTATTATTGCTGTTGTTCTGTGAGTGGTTGAATCTGTGCGCAGAGATAACAAGTCATTTTGAATTATAGGGCTACCAGGGTGCAAAAGCTAGCCAGTCTTCCAGATTATTTTTGTAACTAAAGAATGGTGCTGCTAACTAGCTTCATTCAATTTTAGGGTTTGGGTGAAACCAAATTAGATTGAGTTTGCATCAGCCAGAGGTGCTTGCAAACAGTCAACATAAATGTGATCCCAAAAGAAGTCATGGGGATGGTCGTATTTCTGAGTGAATTTATTGTATTATTCATGAAATCAATGGTGACTACATATAGACTGGACAAATTTGAAATCTTCACTACAAAGAATGAAAAGGTAGACAGAAAGGAAAGGAAACCATCTTTGTTCAGAAGCTCGAGGAGCGGTGTGATCTTACGGAAAGAATCTAGGCCTTGGGGTCAGAGCCTCCATTCTGTCCCCATCTCTTTGGTTTTCTAGGTATGTGTCTTCATACAACAGACTTCACCTCCTGAGCCATGTCTGTATCACAGACATAAGAGTACTATTTTAGTCTGTTAGGGAGTTATAATAAAATACCATAAATTAGGTGGCTTATAGACAAATTTCTCTCTCACGGTTCTGGAGGCTGGGAAGGCCCTGGTATACGTGGTGTCTGGCAAGGGCCCTTCTCTCAGTAAGTGTCTTCTCACTGAGTCTTCACATAGTTGAAGGGGAGGATGCTGGTCTCTTCAGCCTCTTACAAGGGTACCAGTCCAGTGTGTGAGGGCTCCACCTTCATGACCCTTTGACCTCTGAAAGGCTCCACCTCCTAATACCATTACACTGGGGATTAGGTTTCACTGTATGAATATTAGGAGGGTGTGAACATTCAGACGGTAGAAATACCTAGCTTGTTGGGATCACTGTGATGATTGAAGATAATCTATAGAAAGAGTTTTTAGCAGTGGGAGGCTGGTGTATAAATGAGAAGAATTTGATGTTCTCTGCAGAGCTGCAGTAGCCACTGCTCAGAGCTGGCTGCGTCATCCCCATCAGCCCAACTCCAGCCAACTAATAGCTTCATGGGACTTCTTTCGTGTCTGTAATATTCAGCTTTAACACCCCTAATGCATCCTTAGCCAGGGAAAATTACACCAAATAGATCTGTCTTTGATCTATTTTCAATTTTGAATGAATTGTGGACAACAATGCACAATTCAAAAATATAGCCAGAGACTCCAGGCTGCACAAATTCAAAACCTTTTTCGTCTTTTCAGATCTTGAAAGCAGATGATTGGCTATTGTTAGCTTTACACTGACTTGGGCTTTCTTCACTATTGAACTCCTGGCTCCAATTCACACCTCCATTCTCCTTTTAATTCTGTGTAATGTAATTTTTTTGTAATGCCTTAATTTCAGAAGTTCATGTTTATGAATTGGTTTTGTTATTTTATCAGAGCTATGATCTTTGATATGTTCTATCTTAAAAACCACTTTTAGCATAGCGGTTACAAAGCATTTTGTAGCCAACAAAATGACTATTAAAGCATTAATTATACCTTCCTTTACTGCTTAGGGCTTTCTTCCCCAGAATGTCAGTGCTGTAAAATACCATGTTAATGATGCCTCTGGTGGACTAAAAGTCCAAAGAACTCTTCCTTTTCCATGATCATCCTGCATAACAACCCACCTCAGAATTCAGTGGCTTTAAGCAATTGTTTATTTTTGTTCAGATGCTCATGGATTAGTTGGGGTTGGCTGATGCAAGCTCTGCTCATCAACTGCAGGTTGAGTCCAGGTGTACTCCACATAGTTTTCATCCCCCTTGGAGAGCAGGCTAGTCAGGCATGCTTTTCTCTGGCGATTGTAGAAAGGTAAGAAGGGTCACTGGAAGCATGTGCTACCTCCTAAGGCATCAGCGTGTAACTTCCCCCTTTCACTTCCAGCCCATTCCACTGGCCAATCAAGTCAGATCTCTGCGGAGGAATTGCCAGGTCATATGGCAAAGGGTACAGATATAGGAAGGAGTGAAGAATCAACCAGTAATACAGTTGACCACATCTAGCTCTGTCATTAACCAGGAGACTTTGGACAGTCTCCAGGCCTCAGCTTCTAAATGATCAAATGCATTCAACAAATATTTTTTTACCACCTCCTCTATGCTAGGCTTTGTTTTAGGTGATGCGAGTACATCAGTGAACAAAATGGTCAGAAATCCTTGCTCATGTGCATCTCATGTTCCATTCAGAGAGATAGATGGTAAATAAATACCATGTGCATGAGTATGTAATATATCAGAGAATGAAAAATACAATGAGGAAAAGTAAACAGGAAAAGCAAAATACTTCACTTCTCTCTGTCCCAGAGATTGCCATCGTTAACAGCTTGGTCCAGTGGTGGTTGAGGGGACAGATAGCAGAGCCTGACCACTGGGATTTGAATCCCTCTTCCTTTTGCTTGCTTTGTAATCTTGGACACGCCTGTTTTTCTGTCGCTGCGTAACACGTTACCACAAACGTGTCACAGTTTCTGTGGGTCAGGAACCCAGTTATAGCTTAGCTGGCTCCTGTGATCAGGGTCTTACAAGGCTGCAGTGGGGTGTTGGCTGGACTGCTTTCCTTTCTGGAGCATGAGATGCTCTTTCAATCTCATGTAGTTGTTGGTAGAATTCAATTTCCTGTAGCTGGAATATTGATGTCCTCACTTTCTTGCAGTCTGCTTGGGGCTGTTCTTAGCTCCTAGAAACCCCCACAGTTCATTGCCATGTGGGTCTCTGGAAGGCTCCTTTACAGCATTGGTAGCTCACTCCTTCAAGGCCAGGAGGAGACTCTCTCACTCTAGTAGTAGTCTGCTACAACAGTGCCTTCCATATATAACACAATTTTGGGAGTACCTCTCCCATCACCGTTTCCACGTACTGTCAACTAGAATTATGCCAAAGTTTCTGCCTGCATTCAGTGGGAGGGGCTTATACGAGGGTCTGACTAATGGATGGACATCATAGAGTTCTGCCTGCCACAACATGATACTTAACCTCCGTGTCCCCATTTTCTTTTCAGGAGAATTAGAGTAATAAAATGTCTACCTCTTAGGGTGGTTTTTGAGGATGAAAGAAATTAATAGTGGTAAAGTACTTAGAGCAATGCCTGCTACCAACTATCCCTATATGCGATTGCTATTTTTATTATCTGTAAAATGTGAAGATTTTGTTAGATGATTTTTAAGATCCCTTCCAGATCAAAAATTTTATTTACCATACAAGTGGGAGCATATACTGGTTAGAGAGAGAGAAAGCGCACAGTAGTTGGGACATGTTGAAATTAAACTAAATAGACTATATGTTTCAAGGAGGCAAGGTTGGTTTGTCTTTTATTTTGCCATCAGTGACCCTCTATAAGTTCTTCCTGATTTGAAGTCTTGTGGGACATCTTGTCAGGGATCCTTTTGGGGGCCTGAATCCCTTCAAGCAAATACTGCTTTGTAAGAAACTTTCTTTGGTCACCATACTCTTTTAAATTAATTGAAGCCTTAAATAGACCGTTGTATGACACCAATGGAGTATAATGTAACAGTTTGAATATAGGTGGCAGTGCTATGTTTAAAATGTGAAAGTGTGAATATCTTTTAACCAAATATTTTAAAACATTAATAAGTGGGGCAGTACAGCCCCTAAATACTCTCTCACACCCATACAGGCCCATGAAGAGAGCACCTGACGAGAGAGCATCTCTCCAATTGACTTCGGACAACAAGTTGGGTCTAGTCTTGCTGTTAGTGCTGTCCTTGGTGACAGATGCTGCTGAAAGCTGCTCTTCCTCCACCAGGCAGGAAACTGCCAGGGGTGGAGGGGCAGCCTGTAGGATCATTTTCATTCCCTGTGTCTTTGGACGATATAGCACTGAGGACCCAAGAGACAGCTTCAGGAGTCATTAGTATAGTTCTTACTTGGTGTGTTTATGTTATCTTTGTAAAGGCCCATCATTTGCAGTAAGGTTACTCAACAGCAGCACCATTGGCCTTCTGAACTGGCTCATTCTTTGTTGTAGGAAGCTGTCTTGTGCTTTGTAGGATGTTTCACAGCAGCCCTGGTCTCTATTCACTAAATGCCAGTAGCACTGCTCCCTTCCACTGCAAGTTGTGACAACCAAGAATGTCTACAGACATTGCCAAATATCTTCAATATATGTTATATATTTACTTACTCACATGTTCATCATGCATTTTTAAAATAAGTAAAACATGCATGATTTTAGCACATTCAAACAATATCAAAGAGTAAAGAGTGAAAAAATATGTCCCTTATCCCAGTACCCCAGCAAGAGGTTCACCCTTCAGAAGCAAGCCTGTTATTATTATTAGGGCTTGTTCAAGAGGCCTCCAGCGATTGTACTGAAATTGATGTAATGCAGATATGGGTGTATACTTATAATACATGCAGTCCTGTGTTTTTCTATTTTTATTAGCAACTTTTTTTTCATCTGTGTGCAAAATGAAAAGAAAATGACTAGAGTGAATCTGCTTCCATTTATTTCTATTGTATGTTTTAAAAGCTTATCAGCCCTTTCTGGACTGATACATTGTATCTAAGAAGAATTATTCCCCACCCAGTGAGAAGTTATGTCCCTTACCTTATTCCTTTAGCCTCTGGAATGTCTCACCATGGTCTCTTTAAAGGCTGATCCCTATGGCCATAAAAAAAGAACTCTTTGGGGTACCAGTATTTTAAGCCTTTCGAGTATAAATTTTTTTCATCTAGTGAAACAACTGAATCCTTAAGAAGTATTAACAGCTGGTTTTCTGTTGAAAGTATGTAGATTTTGGCGTTTTCTTGATTTCCTCCTGCTGCACAGGACATAGTGTCCATCATGGTGTTGCATTTTTCACATTACAGCACCGCCTTATTCCACAGTTAAATATGATGTTCATATCAAGGCTCGTTCATTAATTGATACAGATGATTTAATGGTTTTCATGATAAATGTGTGGCTGTTCCTGCTACTTTGTAAATCTGTTTTCTGTATTGTTGTATAAAACTTCAATTTATTTTTTGTTGGAGATAGGAATGGGGGTGTTCTTCTTCACATAAAGTTGATTACCACAGCTCTAACTAGATATATAATCATTCAGGAAACATTTTCAAGATGATTATTTTCACTCTTGACAAGATGAAATAAGTACTTTGATACTCTTGGATGGCATTATAAATTGATATAATGATTCTATGGAATAGATTAGAAAGAATTTTAAATTATTCATACCATTTGACTCAGACACTGGACTTCCCAGAGTTGCTAATAGTCACAAAGACAAACATTTCTGAGTAGAAACGTCCAACTATAGGGGTTAGATAAGTTATTTTAGTTACTACTTCTATTGTCCTTAGCTAACAAAGTACTATGCTAAACATTTTTATGTATATTCTCTTTAACTCTCACCATGCTGTGAAATAGGTGCTATTATTATTCCATAAAAGGAAAGTGTGTCTTAAGCTAAGGAACCTATCCAGAACGATGGTGAAGATGATGATGGTGATTTACTGTATGCCACTGTGTGTCACATGGCATTCAGAGCAATTTTGATATGTCACCTTATTTAGTCTTCTTACCAAGAATCTAGGGTCAGTACTCTTTGTTATTCCCATTTTACCCAAGAGCAAACTTAGACACAGGGAAGTTAACTAACTAGAAGAAAAGAGTTTTAATTATAGGGTTCAAAATATTTAAGTTGGGATTTGAATGCAGATAAATTGATTTCAGCAGCCCCACTGTTACCATAGTGTCCACCGTGATCACATGATTGGTAAGTGGCTGACCAGGACCCAAACCTAGACCTGGTAGATATCTTCTTAATCACTGAGGAGTAGAGCTAAGTAGTTCAACTTATTCCATTTGATGGATTGTCTTGTAGTATGTGATATGATTATTTACCCTCTTCAGAGGTCCATGGGGTAACTGTATAACACAGAAAGGTTCTCAGGGATAAGGAAGAAATGTGAGGAATTCACTCAGCATGATTTCATGATGGCCTCAGGATATCTTGATGGCGTCAACCAGAAAAATTACTAGATGGAAGTTGACAGTTTCATCCTGTGGAAGGGAGGATACAGACTGAGCCTAGAACCTACAAGCAGTGTCATATGAAATAAAGAGTGTGGCCTTACAAATTATAATTGTGCATAACTGTGGGGTACACAGTGCTGTTATGATATATGTACACAGTGTGGGATTATTGAATCAAGCTCATTAGCATGGCCATCACCTTAAATATTTATTATTTATTCCTCTTGTCTAATTGCAACTTTGTACCCTTTGCCAACACCTCCCCATTTTTTCCACCCCTCCCCCAGCCTCTGATAATTAACATTCTGTTCTCTGCCTCTATGAGTTTTTGTTTTGTTTTGTTTTTAATTTTTTTTTTTAGTAGGGTTCTCTGTCGCCCAGGCTGGAGTGCAGTGGCACGATTGCAGCTCACCATACCCTTGACTTCCTGGGCTCAGGTGATCCTTCCACCTCAGCCTCCAAAGTAGCTGGGACTACCATGCCTGGCTAATTTTTTTATTTTTTGTAGAGACAAAGTCAAACTATGGTGCCCAGGCTGGTCTTGAACTACTGGGCTCTAGCAATCCTTCTGCTCCAACCTCCAAAGGGCTGGGATTACAGCCGTGAGCCACCGCTCCTGACCAAGTTTTATTGTTTCCAATTTTACACTTACCATCATGTCCTCTAGGTATATTCATGTCGCAAATGACAGAATTTCTTTCTTTTTAAAGGCTAGAATAACCCCATTGTGTGTGTATATTATACTTTCTTTATCCATTCATCCATTGATGCACAGGGAGATTGAGCCCAGGTTTTGGCTGTTATGAATAGTGCTGCAGTAAACAGGGGAGTGCGGGTGTCTCTTCGACATCCTGGTTTCAAGTCTCAAGCTTATATACCCAGGTAATTCTGGTTTCTGAGGTACCGCCATATTGGATCCTAAGGTAATTCTGTTTTCTGAGGAACCGCCATATTGTTTTCTCTAATTTACACTCCAGCCAGCGGCAGACACTCCTTGCAAATCTTGCCTCTCTTGCCTGCTTGAAGACACCTTGGTTCAGTCCCTTAGCATCTCTAAGCCCCAGGCTCCAACTCTGTGATGTAGAAGAAGAGGACCCACCCAGAGCACTGTCTGAGGATTCAACAAGATGATGCGACAGACAGCGTGTCCTACACAAAGGGTGCGCTTGGTGGTGCAGGCAAAACCCAGCCCCCAGCCCTCAGCCGGCACTCTTCTAGCACCTCTTCCTGCACACCCAGGACTCTCATTCCCCACCCTGAAGTCGATAACTGTGAGGTCTCCTTATACCCAATTTCAAGGAGTCCTGCAACCCCCTTCCACTCCAAACACAGTCCAGCCTGGCCTCACATGCAAATAATGCTGAATAACTTTGAAGTCACTTAGAATCAGAGCTATATGTCTTTAGATGTCTTGTTTTCTCACCTGCTTTGGACCACTGGTTTCAACTAAAACAAGCGAGGCCTTCTTGGTCAGATGCTGGAGGGTCTATGTAATTTTGAAGTGTTTCTAATCTAACCAGGGAGAAGGAAGCCAGCATTTCATGGTACATGTTAATTAAAGAATCAAATTCTCTTTTATATTATAAACACATGGTAACAAAACAGGATTACCTGGTACCATGTTACAGTTGTCCTTGCCACTTTGCTCAGATCTCTTAATTCTGGAGCTTGCCACAGAAGAGCCCATTAAGGCAGACACGAGCTTCTACCAAGGGATTGTTCAAAGATAGAAATGTAATTTCGAAAGGCGTCTCGGGGAAACCTAGCTTTTCTGTTCAAGCAGGAGGTGGTTTAAGGCCTACTCAGTGAGTAATTTGGTGAAGGACAGTGCCTTTTATGACTTAACTCTCATTAATCTGCATTCATGCAAGCACGGTTCATGGAATGAGAATGTGATGAATATGATGTTGATTGTTCTTAGACTCAAGTCCGGCACTTTAAAAAATGGTGGGTGACCTTGATCTTAGGGTGGCTGCCATCTTTTGACAAAGATAGCAGAAAAGGAGAAAGAAAGATACAAATGGCTCCACAAACCACAGTAAAGCCTGAAAATGCATCCACCGAAGGCAGTATAGTGAAAGTGCGGGTCAGAGCCAACTGCCTGTGTACTGTCTCTAAGCAGGAAATACAAGCAGCAGTGCAGGCTTTCCTCCTGTTTCAGCTTAATTTTGTATATGCTAAAAGAATGCATCCGCAGGTCTCGTAGGCAGCAGTATCATTGTCGAAATCCTATTTTTTTTTTTTGTCTTTCAACAATGCCTACGCACCATCCTGTGTTCCTCAACTTGTTGTACTGTGAGCCTCTTTTAATCATAAGGAACAGCATGGCAAACGTGGCTGAAAATTAAAAATCTGGGTTGGCTCTTTCAGAGGATTCAGCTTCCTGTTATTAGTGAATGTGAACGTTAGGAGACCTGCACCCAAGTTGGACTGGCCCTTTCTCTTGTTTGTTGACAGGCACTTGTGTAAGGCTGTCCTTTCTCCCTGGAATCATGTCAGCGGGACAGAGGCACAGTGGAGAGAGGATGAGGAGAGCCGCCTTCTTGAGGGGTCAGACCAAGGGCCACCGACAGTTTCAGTTGTATAAGGAGGCCAACCACGGTCAACTGTCTAGATTTCTAACTTTTGGGAAATTTTATACTTCGTTGAAAATAATAAGCCATCTTGCAGCATTTTGTGATATGTTGATAATCCAAAGTGAAAACAACCGCTCAAAAAATAACAAGACAGGCTAGCCTTATAGAAGGCTATCATACATGGAGAAGGAAGGGGATACCCACTGCTGGCTCAACCCCTGATATGTGAGAATACCTTTGATTTGTATTCCGTCCTTCATATGAGGATAACATCTTCATCAAAGATCGACCTATGTGTTTAATTTTCTGGTAATAATCTAATGTCAGTATCACTGGAGTCCACAGACCATCCCCTCTTTCTTCTCTCACCCATCATTAGCTTAGTGACCCCTGGCAAGTCATTCACCCGGTTTCAGACACCATTTGTATATTTCTGCATAAACCAGGGCTTCCCGTGTAGGGTTTGTCATTCATTGTATCACATTTCATAGTAAGATGTGGTGAAGCCCCCTCCTCCCAATCCCTCTGACCATTCTAAATTCTCTGTCCAAGGAAGCATGATGCAGAATAAATTTAAACTTGGTGTGTTCTTCACTGGAGCTCCTCCATTCAGAACACGGTCCCCTTTTTTGCCTCCTGGGTACACTCAGGCAGGCAAAAGTCCTCTTTGCCTGCCTATCCCCACTCTTCCCTATGTAACTGTAGGAGTATCAGTGTTCAAAAAAATCAAAAACAAAAACTGAAAGGGTGGAGAAGAGTTAGGTGCGTATCTGCTGTAGCATTATTCTCTTTGATGTCTAACCCACAATACAGAACTGTCATCGTTTCTACTTATTGGAAATGAATTGGCTAGATATGTTATAGATGCAGAAATAGAAATATAATATAAATATAATATGAAGTTAACTAGATAACTCACAATAATCTAAGCTGGTGCCGATGAGATTAACACCAGTTTATAATTTGAAACCAAAAATAACAGCAACTAAAAGCTACAACAAACTCATTATAACACTAATGATGGGCCTATACCTTAGTGTTGTTCAGAGAACTGCATAAATCCAACTCTTTTGGTGTGCTAGTGGTTGTAGGGAATGGCCCAGAGTGGTCAGGACTTAAGTGGCAGCCATATTTCCTGGGGCAGTGCCTCATTTCCACTCTCAGTCATTTACGAACGTTAGATTATGCTTACCACATCTTAGTATTAGAATTCTAAATATCAATTCTTGACCCACAGGCTTCTAGGAACACACAGCCAATTTGTGGGTGAAAGTCTGCACTGTTGCATGTCAGTTGCCAAGAAAGCGTTGCATTGGGAGTGGGGGCGTCTATTCTTGATCAAGAGTAGGACTGTGGGACCTGGCGGCCCTGGAGAGTATAATGAGGATTACCCTTTATCAGAGACTGTATTTTTCCATAGTGGTATTCTAGCTTTTAGTACAGTCTTTGGCAAAATTAGACTCTCTAGTTTTTTTTTAAATTAAATGAATAAAAATGTAATAGTATACAAGTGTTAAAATTGTAACTGCATCTATATCTAAATGGCACATATATAATGGCAAAACTATAAATAAAATATTGCAAATATAGTATATTTGTGTAGAACTATTTAGACCTGAATTTTTAAACATATTTTCTGACAGTAAACTTACCAGAGGTTGGGTTGTAACTCATATATTCCTGCATATCCCATTCAAAACCCTAAAAATATCAGCATATTTTTAGAACAAGTAGGTGTATGGATTTTTTTTTTTTTTTTTTTTTTTTGGTATATGGATTTTCTTTCAGAAGGCAGGTCCTGACCTACCTACTCCCAATACAGGACCAGCCCTTATAGACCAACAGCTACTGCCTGGCATAGCCCATGAAGCTCTATTCTGCTCCCCTGCCACACACACCTCTTCAGACACAGCAGCACACAGAGGAGGGGGTACCTCTTGCCAGCACTCTCCACTTCTTCCAGAGCCTCCTATTCTGCCTGTCAGATGCTCCGTTCTAAGTGCAGGTAGTTGCCTCCTTGATCAAAGAGATGAGATGCTATGAAGAAGAGAAAGAAAATGCAAACCTGTCACCTGATGGAGATGCCCTGTGGGCTCTCTCCTGGCCCCACCTTGCCGTGGCTGCCCACTAAACAGTGCTATAAATGCAGAGAGAACTATTCACTTTTTGACCACCCCTCATCTCTTCCACTTGTCAGTCCTTCTAAGCCTCAGCCTCCTTTGTATTCTTGGCCTCAGAGTCTCCATCCCAGCATTTCCTAGGGCAGCCTGGAGTTGCTGCCACAGGCTAGAGCTTGGTGAGACTTGGGCAGGAGAGAATGGGAGCCCTGCCCTCCCTGGGTTATCTCCATAGGAGGAGTGCTGTGCATTCCTTGGTGGATGCATTTTCATCAGGAATGCTGTTGGATCAGGGTGGCTTGACCCTGCAACACTTTTTGGTCTATTATGAGTTAAGCAGCTTTTTGTGCTGTCAGCCAGCAGACTAACTGCCATGTAGACTATTGTTTCTTCGGGGAAATATATTGTAAGTCCCAAATAGCTCTCGGTCTTTTGGAGCATAACTCCATTTTAGGTGCCAATATTTTATTTTTACACCATGAAATTTTATAATGGTAAAGGGACAATAAGATTGCTACTAAGCTTTCAGCTTGCCATTTTTGCATGATTTAATTTTCCTTCCTGTATCGTGAACAAAAACCTATAAACAACACAAATGTTCATCAGTGGAGGAGTGGATGAATAACATTGCATTCACATCATCGTTGTCTCACAAGAGTTTGGATGAATCTTAGCAATATAATGTTAAGTGAAAAATAAAATCCCAAAAAGATTAGCTATAATATTATATCCTGTATATAACATTTAAAATAAAAATATAATCTTCATCAGGACAATACAGTTAGATAAAAAATAAAGGCAGAAAATAATTACTGTGGTCTAGGACTGAGCTTTCTTCAGGTGGGAAGGCCGGGGGAGGCGGGGGTGGGTGGGCTGAGCTAGAACATCAGAGGTGGGTTGTTTAATGACCTAGTTCTTGTCTGGGATGGTGAGCTCATGAGTGCTTATTAAGTTAATTAAAACAAAATTCTGTGCATCAGGCCTGAAGAAAAAAAAACAAAACAATAAGTACGTTCTTTTCTCTTTGGTTTAAAGGTACACAGGTCTGTTGTTACATTTGCCAAGATGAAATATGTATGAATCACAAACTGGGTTTTCACAGGAAATCACTATATGGGATGTCACTCCTTGACTTTGAAATCAACAAGTGTGTCCAGTAGGTCAGCAGAAGCACAGTAACACCTGCTGGGAAGAAGGGAGTCACTTAGCTAGTGAGGTGACCTGGCTGCCCACACAGCTTCAGTCTTTCAGTCTCTCCTGGCCTTGCATGCAGAAGACCCTTTGTGAGTCAGCAAAGATGAATTAACAGACCTGCTGAGACTCTTCTACCAGACACCAGTAGAAAGGGCATCGGATAATGGGTCTTATATCCAGGTTGTGTCCTAGTTCTGTTCCCCTCTTCCAGGGGACCTAGGCAGTGTCCCACTCTTGTAGTCATCTTTATTGTCCTATTTTATTGGATTGCTACATACAACTCATGAAATAATTGGTGTGAAATTGCAAATAGTAAAGCAGCTATGGCAACATCATTGCTGCCGCAAGTAGACATGTTTCCATAGGCTTTTTGTTCATTTAATGTATTTTATATGATAAAGTATTCATTTAGAGTATCATTTATAAATAATATCTGGTAAATGGTTGTTTTACTCTGTAGTAGGCTAAAAAATGGAAATCCCCAGATACTAAATCCTTATACCTGTAATCTCACCTCATTTGGTAATGAGTCTTTGAAGATGGGATCAAGTTAAGGAACTTGAGAAGGGGAGGTGAACACTGAGTGTCAAGATAGGTTGTATGTTCAATCTTCAGTGTCCTTATAAGAGTGAGGTAGGGGGCCGAACTCCGTGGCTCAGCCTGTAATCCCAGCAATTTGGGAGGCCAAGGCCGAGGGTTAGGGTTAGGGTTAGCCTTAGAAGTCACTCACCTCGGCCTTCCAAAGAGTGGGATTACAGGCTGAGCCAC
>CAUYQG010042701.1:0-27082 GCA_963574415.1 Tarsius wallacei
GAGTCTCACTCCGTCAACCAGACTGTAGTACAGTGGCTCGCTCCCGGCTACAGCAGCCTCGACCTGCTGGGCTCTGGCGATCCTTCCGCCTCAGCCTTCCAGGTAGCTGGAATTACAGGCGAGCGCTACCATGCTCAGCTATTTTTTTTTTTTATTGTAAAGATGAGGTCTCGCCAAGTTACCCAGGCGGGTCTCGAACCCGTGAGCTCAGGCAATCCACTCACCTCAGCCTCTCAAAGTGCGGGATTACAGGCTGAGCCACCGAGCCCGGCCAGCATATGTTTTTAAGATGAAATAATACATAAGTTCAAAAATAATATTACATGCAAGAAATTGCTAAAATACTTCCCTTACTCAATGCCTGACAAATAAAAGTTACTAAATGAGATTTCTTAAACATATGAATATAAGTAATAACTCATGAAACACCACCCTGTACTTACATATTGCATTAATTAATTTAAGGACATTATTATGAGTCAGAAAAACTATACAGGCTTGAACAGTCTCCATAAGACCACCCTGGGCCGGGCTCGGTGGCTCAGCCTGTAATCCCGCGCTTTGGGAGGCCGAGGTGAGTGAATTGCCTGAGCCCACAGGTTCGAGACCTGCCTGGCAACTTGGCGAGACCTCATCTCTACAATAAATCAAAAAAATTAGCCGGGCGTGGTAGCGTGCGCCTGTAGTTCCAGCTACTTGGAAGGCTGAGGCTGAAGGATCGCCGGAGCCCAGCAGGTCGAGGCTGCAATGGCCGGGAGCGGCCACTGCACTCCAGTCTGGGCAACAGAGTGAGACTCCAACTCAAAAAAAAAAAAAAGACCACCCTGACTTCAAACACCAGCCACAAGTGTGAAGGTTTCTAGGGCTACTCTCACTTTAGACCAGCCGGCTATAAGTTTCAGGGTTCCTATGACCACTGTCAGGCTTGATAATTCACTACAATAACTTAAACAACTCAAGAAAGCACTATACTTATGATCACAGTTTTTTAAAGTGAAAAGATACAAATTAGAACCAGCCAGTGAAAGGATGCCTAGGGCAGAATCTGAGAAGGGCTTAAGCATAACGTTTTAGGTAATCTTCTGTTGAGTCCTAAATGATGTTACGCCCTCCCAGATATAGTGTGTGATACTACTGAGTATTGCCAACCAGGCAAGCTTATCTTTGAAGCCCAGAGGTTTTATTGGGAATTGATCACACACTGCCCTTGTGGCTAACTTTTAGTCCTGACCCTACCCCCTACGCCTTCCACAAAGGTCCAATCTAATACTTTTAGTCTTCAGTTTCTCAGGTGGGAACTGATACAGTGTTTCTCTAGTTTCTTGGGAGGTAGGAATTGATACTGTTACAGTGACCCCATTATAAATCACACTGTTAGACTGTCTAATGGCAAAAGCATCCAGGTGAAAAGAAAAAAAATACCTCCTAGTAGGCAGGACATTCCAGGGGGCTAGAGATGACCTCCCAGCAGCCAAGGGCAAAGCCTTATTTCAGTTTGGTTAAAGTTAATTCTGTATGATATAGACATCATTTCCTAATGGAATATTGGATACTGGACAGGAAAACGATACTAGAATAAGAACTTACAAACAATATCCAGGAATAATTGTGTACATAGTGTATCAGATTCAGTTTTAACCAACAAGTTCAACCCCAAAAGCACAAAGGTTGAAAGGCAGCAAACATTATTTAAATGTTTTTTTAATCAAGCACATGATTAAAATGAAAGGGTTAAAGGAAATTGGTCCTGAAAAGATGAAAAACTAAGTGATGCAGTCAAAAATCTTCCCTTAAACCAAAATTAACTTTATCTAGCTGTTGTTAATAGATCTATGCATATTACATACTTTGTGAGGTATTTCTAATACTCACCAGTATGAGAAATAAAGTTTCTGAACACTCTGTAAGGAAAAGCAAAATGGCTCATGACTTTAGTTGAGCATTTCTATCCATTGATCTTTAGAGAATGACAAATGTGTGGACAGCAAAAGAAAATTCATTTAGAAATTAATATAATCCTTGAATGAAAGGATGATTCAACATTTCGACAGCCCTAAAAGATGTAACACAATCTCAACTCATAGAGAACTTTTAAAATAGGATCGATAAAGCAGTGATTCTTTTTTCTTTTTTTTAAATAAGAACAAAATGTCCTTCAGGCATAAATTTGAACCATATAACTCTTTGGAGATCCTGACAGTTTACAATTCTACAAATTTCTAAATAAAACAAAACAAAAGCAAAACTCTCAGATTAGACGTAAAGTAAGTTAATGTTAAATAAACTGTCTAAAATAGAGCAAAACCTTTGCAACAAATTTCATTAGGATAGACACAAAGCAACATTTAATTTTTTAACATTACTTCTTTAATAAAATTTTATAAAAGAACATTTGGGTTGTTATTCTCGGATAAATAAAATAACAACATTAAATAAATGTTGAAGTGATGTTTTAAAATTACTATCAAGGCGGCTAACCAACAAATATATTTTTTTCCAAGTATAAGCCATCAAATAATTTAATCATGCATTTTTCAATATTTTCTTAAACTTATCCAAGAAAGTTTTGCGAGTTGGAAAAATATCTCATAGCCTAAGTAAAGTCAACCTAAAAATGTCAGCAACTAAATTTAACAAATGTGTTTCATGGCTTAAAGATGTTTTCACATGATAAGTGTTCCTTCCCTCTGGTTTTATTGTACAGATAAACTGCCTATCATTTTATGAGCTTATCTCTCTGTGGCATGAACTATACAGGAAGACTCATAGCCTGAAAAATAATCTGATTCTGCTTGAGCTGAACCTTCTACCGCTCCCCGTCGTCCCAAAGAAGCTCAGACAAGTTTTAAAAGCTCAAGAATGATTGAATAAATGGAAAGATATACCATGTTCCTAGAAATACACAGTATTATGAAGTTGTCAATTCTCCACAAACTAATCTGTATATTAAATGCAAGTCCATATACAATTTCATTAGACTGTCTTATAAACTAGATGAATTAATTCTAAAGTTCTTCTAGAAATTGTTAAAAAATAAGAATCATGAAAAAAAGGGACAGGTCATACTGAAAGCAAATCAAAAGGTATCATAAAGCTATGGCAATATACTCCAGTCTCTACTTTATAAAATTCTGTACTGCATGATGAATTTTATAGTAAACAATAATTCACTTTAGAATAAAAATCTCAATAAGATAATTCTTTTGGAAAGAAATTCCATGTTTAGGAAAGGATGGCTTCTACAGAACCAGTGATAAGGTAGTAATTTATTTTTCCTAAAAAATAAATTCAGATTTTCCACCTGCCACCTCTGTACTGTATAGAAGCAACTACTTCTTCTGCAGTAAATGTTACCTCATTTTATATGTTGAGAAATACAAATATGTAAAATTATCTTTCCAGACTCACCTCAAGCCTTCCTTCTCTATAAAATTCTGATATTTTCCTCACACTGTGCAAAATTGGCCACTCCTTTCTAATTTATCCCAGTAAATTCTTCATATAGTTATATTATCTATTGCCATTATTGGTGGTGCAGGAAAATATATATTATACATACATTGTATGTATGATGAAAATATACATTGTATTTATCAGTTTAGAAACATCTAAAATAATTTTAAATTTTGATGCAGTGATATCACTTTAGAGATATAGAGAAACAAATATAATATAATCTTATTTTTACAAAGCAAAGAAATAGCAAAAATGTATCTGTGTCCATTATATACATATACATATATATATATACACATTATATATATACATGTGTGTTTCCATTATATATACATGCTGTACGAATATATAACTTATGGGAAAAAATTATTGTGTGCTACACATCTAGCTATTAACATATATTATTTGGGAAAGAGGAAGAATTATCTGGTAAGGATAAAGTCAGGCAAACAAACATAAAAGCTGCACTTAAAGTTTAATATATCAGTGCTGTTAAAAGCATTAATATATTTTCTATAGTTAAACTATCCTTGAGTTCCTATAATATAATCATAATTTATTATTAGATGGTGCTGAATTCAATTTACTAATATTTTATTTGTTGTACATCTTTTTCCATAGAGATTGGCCTATAACTATGAAGTTTAATAGAAATACAATGTAAGCCACATGTGTAATTTAAAATGCTCTAATAACCACATAAGAAATAAAGTAAACAAGTGAATAAATCTTAATAATGTGTACAACCTAATAACCCAAATGTAATATAAATATATATAAGCATGTAATCAATATTAAAAATTATTGGAGATTTCATTATTTATGTCTTCTAAATTTGTACATATTTTACACTAGAGCACATCTCAATTTAGATGTTAATATTTGACGGTTTGATAACTTTAGGAAGAAGTTTGGCTGGGAAAAAAAATGTCAAGATAGCAGGAGAAGCAGTGTCTGCTGATCAAGAGGCAGCAGACAAGTTTCCAGACACCATTAAGAAAGTCATTGATGAGAAAGGATATGGCCTGAATAGGTTTTTAATGCAGACAAAAGTGTCCTATTCTGGAAAAAGAAATGCTACAAAGAACATTAATTAGTAAGGGAAAGAAGTAAGCACCAAGATTTAAAACAAGAAGGGATAGGTTAACTATTCTGTTTTGTGCAAACGCAATTGGGTTTACAATTAGAACTACCCTCATCTATAAAGCTGCTAATCCTCAAACCTTGAAGGGAAAAGGTAAACACCAACTGCCAGTCTCTTAATTGTTCAACAAGAAGGTCTGGACAATGAGAACCTTTTTTTCTGCATTGGTTTTACCAATGCTTTGTCTCTGAAGTTAGGAAGTATCTGGCCACTAAAGGACTGCCTTTTAAAGTTCTCATGCTATTGGGCAATGCTCCTGGTCAGCCAGAGCCCCATGAGTTCAACACAGAAGATGATGAAGTGGTCTATTTGCCCCCAAACACAATGTCTCTAATGCAGCCTCTGGATCAGTGGGTCATAAGACCTTTAAGGCTCATTACATATGGTATGCTATGAAAAGGATTGTCAATGCTATAAAAAGGAACCCCAAAAGAAAGAACATTTTGAAAGTCCAGAAGAATTACACCACTGAGATGGGCCATTATTGTTACAGAAAAAGCTGTGAAATCCATCAAGTCTGAAAAGATAAATTACTGGGCCGGGCGTGGTGACTCAAGCCTGTAAACCCAGCACTTTGGGAGACCAAGGTAAGCAGATTGCTTGAGCCCGCAGTTCGAGAATGGCCTGGGCAACTTGGTGAGATCTCATTTCTACAATAATAAAAAAAATCGCAAAATTAGCCAAGTATGGTAGTGCGGGCCATAGTTCCAGCTACTTGGAAGGCTGAGGTGGAAGGATCACCTGAGCCCAGCAGGTCGACACTGGGATGGCTGTGAGCATGCCACTGCACTCCAGCCTGGACGACGGAGTAAGACTTCGACTCAAAAAAAAAAAAAAAAAGAATAAATTCCTGCTAGAAGAAACTATATTCAGATGTTCTACATGAATTCAAAGAATTCATTTTTGAAGACAACAGCCAATCAAGGAAATCATGAAAGAGGTTGTGAATATGGCAAAAAAAAGAAAAAAAAGAAAGAAAGAAAGAAAGAAAAGAAAAAAGAGAATGAAGGATTTCAAGATATGAATCTTGGAGAAATTCAAGAGCTAACACACCACAGCAGAGGAATGAACAGAAGATGACTGGATGGAGATGAGTGCTTCTAAACCAATGCCAGACAATGAGAGAGAAGATGTAGAAGAAGCAATGGCTGGGCACGGCGGTTCACACCTATAATCCCAGCACTTTGGGAGATCTAGGTGAGAAAATTGCCTGTGCCCATGAGTCCGAGACCAGTCTGGGCTACTGTCAAAGTCTCATCTCTACAATAAATCACAAAACTAGATAGGCGTGGTGGTGTGTGCCTGTAGTCCCAGCTACTTGGAAGGCTGACGCGGAAGGATCGCCTGGGCCCAGCAGGTTGGGGCTGTGGTGGCCGTGAGCATGTCACTGTGCTCCAGCCTGAGTGACAAAAAAGAAGAGGAAGAGAAAGAGGAAGAGGAAGAAGAAGAAGGAGGAGGAGGAGGAGGAGGAGGAGGAGGAGGAGAAGAGCCTGAAAACAAATTAACATTAGATAATCTGGAAGAAGGTTTTGATTATTCAGGACTGCTTTATGGCATGGACCCTTCTATAATAGGGGCATTGCAATGGAAGCAAACAGTCAAAAAAAGGATTGCTACTGTAGAGAAACATTTTTAGATAAATAAAAAACAAAAACGTTAGACATAAATTCCTATGAATCTCTATAAAGTTACACTGAGTGTGCCTGCTTCCACTTCTACCTCCTCCAACTCATGCTTCTGCCATCTGAGAGAGCAAAACCAGTCTCTCCTCTTCCTCAGCCTACTCAACAAGAAGATGACAAAGATGAAGACATTTATAAAGATCCACTTTTACTTAATAAATAGTAAACATATTTTCTTTTCCTTCTTAGTAACATTTTCTCTAGCTTACTTTGTTGCAAGAATACAGTACTTAATACATATAACACACAAAATATGTGTCCATTGACTGTTTATATTATTGATAAGGCTTCTGGTCAACAATAGGCTATTGGTAGTTAAGCTTTAGAGGAGTCAAAAGTTAAACGTGAGCCGGGCTTGGTGGCTCAGCCTGTAATCCCGCGCCTTGAGAGGCTGAGGTGAGTGGATTGCTTGAGCCCGCGGGTTCGAGACCCGCCTGGGCAACTTGGCAAGACCTCATCTCTATGATAAATCAAAAATCAGCCGGGCATGGCAGCGCGTGCCTGTAATTCCGGCTACTTGGAAGGCTGAGGCGGAAGGATCACCGGAGCGCAGCAGGTCGAGGCTGCGGTGACCGGGAGTGGCCACTGCACTCTAGTCTGGGCAACAGAGTGAGACTCCAACTCAAAAAAAAAAAAAAAGTTATACGTGAATTTTTGACTGCGTGGGCGATCAGTATCCCCAACCTTCATATTGTTTGAGAATCAACTGCATTACCTAAAGTGACGTCTTTTTCTTTCTGGACAAACAACTGGATTATATTCCCAGTCTCCCCTGCAGATAGGTTGGCTTTGTGACTAAATTCTGGTCAATGGAAAGTGGGTGGAAATAAAGTCATACCACTCCAAGGCCTGCTCCTAAAATCTACACAATCCTCCACACACTCTGTTTTCCATTGCCTGCCTGATAGATGTAGAAGAATCAGATGAGGACCCCTAAGCAGTGTAAAGAGGCTACTAAATGAGAGTAGCCTAGATCCATGAATGTATGAAGCAACCCTCTCACCTCCACTTGTATTAGACTATGAAATAAAAAGACATATACCTTTCATCTGTCATTAAGCAACTGGGATTTGGAGGTGGTTTTTCATAGCCCTTAGGCTACCTTGACAATCCACACTCTGTTGTACAACCAATCAGAGAAACCTGCATCAAGAAACAATGTTCAAAGCTATATGCTGAATAAATACATCAATATATTGTATCAACAATGTAAATTTTATACTTTTAGAATGTATACAGCATAGGTAGCAAATTTTGGAGAAATAATTCTAAATATGAATCATGCAGACTTAATACAGGTTGTTAACAAAGACATAAAAATACTTGATTCTTTCTGCTAATTACCTCCAAATGAGTAATTTCTCATATTTATTTAAGTGAAGGAAAAAGAAGTGAAGAAATTAATCAGCATTTTATAAAACAAGTTTTCAGTCAATATAAAGTCCTGAATTCTGTATTTATATTAAATAAAGATCTGTCTGGAAGATTTCCATTACTCCTTCCCACCATCGACCACCTCTAACCTCTGTTCATTATGAGAGCTCTTTTTCCTTTTCTACTATGTTGTACTAAGATTTTTTTCCCCCATTCCCAGTAGCAATGGTAGATTCCGTGCTTTTTTTTCGAAGTTATCATCAATTCTTACCTATTCTGCCTTCCAGATATTCTCTATCTGTTCTTTTATTTGCATGTGCATCAACTACAACTTGGTTTAAGGTATCATTTTTCACCTGTGCCACCTAAATGTACCATAATGGGTCTGCTGGAGTCACTGAAGTCCCTTCTATTTCATTATCTTATATTTTAGTCAAAATGGACTTTCACACTAGATATCAGATCATATTACCCTGACTTTTCCACATGCCCTCCTCAACCCTTGCCAAGCTTCCTCTTGCTCTTTAGATAAAGATAAAATTCTTCACATAACTCCTCAGAATTTGCATGGACAGAATTTGCATTTCCATTTTCTTCTTTGTTTGTATGATTTTTAGCAGGGTTTTCCCCTGCTTGGAATGTCTTTCTTTTTCCTTTTCATTTGAGAGTTAACTCCTTTGGATATGAACCTTATCGTCACATTCTTAAGAAGCCTTTCCTGATCTGACTAGGTCAAATATCCTGATAGTCAAGGGAATTTATGGGCAATAACCTCACAGCATAGGTAACAGTTGCTGTTTTAAAAGTGCATGAAGATTGTTTGATGTGTATTTGAAACACTGTTGGAATGAAGAAATAGACTCTCTTTTTTGGGGGGTGTCATATTTTGTAATTGGTGCCTGGTAGTTGTTGGTTAAGGAATAAATAGCGGTTGAATGAATGAATGAATGAATGAACCCTAATTCCTGATTCTGAAATTATCCAGCAATTGTCCATGATCCTGGATGTAGTCTATGGTGACAAAAGACTGCATGTGAGCAAAAGAAAAAAAGGAAAGAAAACAATCTTGAGCAAGTAAAGCTCAGTTTAAATGTCATAATCAGGATTCCAAAACTTCCCACCATTTCACCACCCAGCATTATGAAAGAGATTCAGTTCTCTTTAGTTTCTGTCTGATACCCAATTATACTTATTATGTAAAAGCCCTTGATGAACATTCTTTTCAAAGCATTAGGACTTCAATTCTTCCAGGACATTAAGAACCATCGCCTACATGACTTTGTCTTTTCCTGTAGGTTTTAAGTCAGTAAAATGTAGCATAAAAGGTAACAAAAGGATCAGCCTCTTTATGCCTTTACTACTAGCTAGACCTTGCATAGATTGAATTCCAAGTTTTGCTTTACATTCACTATTTTCTTCTCAAAGCACCCTAAGATATACATCATGACACCATTTTAATGTGGAAACAAAAGCCAAATGTCTTAGCTAAACTGCACAAAGCCATTCTGCTAATGAGAGATGAATTCTCTTTCCTCCCAAGACTCTACTTTCTGAACGGCTGTTATACAACCTCTGAAATCAACAGAAAACTGTTCAAGAACCATGTGCAACAGAGGGAGAAGCCAAGCAACTGTGTTCTACAGAATAGCTGAGTCAGAGAATGAATACAACTCTTCACTGTAGAGACAGGCAATGGCAGAAGTCGAAAGCAGAGAGGATTGCTATGATGAGAGCCTGCACAGAACCTAGTTCCCACCATTCATTTCTGTATACCCACCTTCTTAGAAAACTTCAAATCACAGAAGTTTGCCATGGTAGCTTAAATCCCTTGACAAGTGTGGAGTGGGAAAAGTATGTGTGTTCCAGTTATCTCAAGGGAACTCTCCAAACACATTTTCCTTTTGAAATACCATTAATCACAGTGATTAAGGTGTTACGCACTATGTAGGAAAATCATCAGAAATTTGGAGTTTAAAAGATTTTATTGATTTTTCCCTGAACACACCATAATCATTTAAAACATTTTATCTATTGAAAAATCCGTGCAACATGTTAAACAACTTAATTTAAAAATTTTCTTTTTCTGGAAACATAATCCATTAGGAACTTAATCATGTGTTGAAGTACTGAACATATTCAAAATCAGAGGTAGAATCCTTGGTTAAGGCAGCAGCCCTCCTACTTGCTCAGAAAAAAAAAACGAAAAAACATTTTTCTACTTAGAAAAACACCCAGAAATTGCTAACTTATTTTGTTAGTCAAGAAATAGACCTACATGCCTGAACCTATAATTTATTCTCTTATCAATTTAATTTTAAAAAAACAATTTGCAAAGTTGTAATTACATTCAGATAATGAGACAAATGTAAATAACTCATGACACAAACGTACTGTTCTTAAGAACTGGTGTTCTTTTAAGTGGTCCTTGAGCATCAGTCACATTAGCACAAGGGAGGGATTGGCAGTCATTGCTAGAGGAGAAAAGGAGGAAGAGGGCGAGGGGCACATGACAACATAAAGGTTACTTGATTTATTACCGGGGGAGTAAGGGTCAGGTAGAAGCTCAAACTTCCCCTGCATGCTGTCTGCTTATGTAGTTAATCCTCACATGTACCCCATATTCCTATAACAAAAAAATTGTTTAAATTGGCGTCCTAAAATCAACTATTTTAGAATATGTATCTTAGTTTAAGATGTTTTCAATTTTAACAGTTTGCTATTAAATAAAACTATATTAGATCAAATTTTAAAATTAGATTAAATATATTTCTCGATGATTTTCTCTCCCTATCACCAATATGTTCACACCTGATAATTCTATCCATTTATTCTTGTCAATAAAATAGCTAAAACTTTTCCCAAGAGCTTTAAAATATTTGTGTGTCTTAATTCATGTGCATTTTTCTTTTTTAAAAATAAAGTTATTAACAAAGATGCTGTGCACAATTCAAGTCTTTTTGTCAGTTGTTTTGTATGTGCTATACATTTCACTATTTCTTTTATGTTACTTAATTTTCCTTGTTAGATTGTAATTTCTCTGAGACTTTGAATACTGTTAATTGGACAAAAGTCATGTCCAAGTACTTTTTTTTCTCTTTGATATTTGGCAACATGTTTTTGCGTAGAATTAACTCTCATTTTTATATTTAAAATTCTGAATTATAAATCTTCTCAGAAAAATTCCTACTGCCAGATCCCTGTAGCAGCTTACTGCCCTTTCCTCTAGTGCCTTTTTAAAAAAATTATTTTATTTTAAAACTTTAGGGTACAATTCAGGGTTAGGTATATACGTGATCATTGCACAGGTAAAGTGTGGGTACCCTTATTGATGTTATGTGCCGCCTTCCCTTGGCAGTGCCCCACTACTGCCAGTCCCTTTCTTATAGCATTATGACATATGTTCAGTGTTCACTTAAGAATGAGTACATGTGGTACTCAGATCTTTGTTTCTGTGATAAATCACTGATTATAGACTCTAACTCCATCCAAGTTGCTGCAAAGTTCATAATTTTGTTTGCATAATAGTCCATCATGCAAATCTACCACATTTTCTTTATCTAGTCCACTTTCAATGGGCAGCATGGTAGGTTCCATGTTTTTGCTATCGTGAATAATGCTGCAATAAAAACATGCATGTGCAGTTATCTTTTTCATAGAGTGATTTGAGTTCCTCTGGGCATATTCCCAGGAGGATTGCTGGGTCATATGGAAGGTTGATTTTCAGATTTTTTAGAAATCGCCACACTGTTTTTCACAGAGGCTGTACTAATTTATACTCCCACCAATAGTGTAGACGTGTTCCCTTTCCCCACATCCTCTCCAGCATCTGTTGTTTTTTGAGTTACTGATGATGGCCATCCTGACTGGAGTTAGGTGGTATCTCAGTGTGGTTTAAATTTGCATTTCGTTTATGATTAGTGAGGCTGAGCATTTTTTCATGTATCTGTTTGCTGCTCATATGTCTTCTTCTGAGAAGTATCTCTTCATATACTTTGCCCTTTTCTAGTGCTTTTAATCAACAGTTTATATTTCTTAGATCTTAATAATTTCATGAGTAATAACAGCATCACTTTTGGGGAACTTTTATTTTAAAAAATTTTGTAGTAATTAAAATATCCTGGCTTCCCATAATGTGCAAAAACATCTACTTTTTAAAAACGAATTCTTTGACCAAGATGCCATAAAGTAGAAGTTTTAAATGTGAGTGTATCTTAAGGATATAAAGATAAAATTAACCAATATATACTTAATTTTGGCTTCCTGACTTTTTCTACAAGACAGTTAAATCACAGAGCGTATAAAACTTTTCTACACAGCACCCCCCACTCAATGATTTTTAAGTCCCAAGAAAAGTTAAGAGCCAAGACAAACCAATTGTTTCATTTCTGACCAGCTGAGCAGTGATAACCAGAGGATGGTCATTAATCATCAACAAATTACAAAGAAATCACCATGCCAAGGCAAAGGTAAAATCAATTACAGTGACAATTAAAGTACTCAAACATCAAGCTCAAAGCCCCTGTGGTTAATAGCCAGCCTAAAACGACTTTATAGGGAATTCAAGCATAGAATTTTCCATAATGCTGAAATACAAAACCAGATTTAATGAAAGGGTATAGAGCAATAATTTATATAGCAAGCTGGGGAAAAAAGCCTTCTATGGCAATAAAATTGACAGTGATTTGACCCACTGTTTTATCAATCAATTATTTATATTGTGGAAAGTAATGGTGAGTACATATTGATTACAGTGCTTTTGTTGCAATCACATCTTTGTGAAGAAAATTCCACACTCTGCCTTGATATTGGCATCCAGCACTGAGATTCAACAAAATAAGTTTTCAGAGTTATGAGACTAAAGGACAATCTTATCACTTTATGCTGCCAACTGTATTTTTGAACTCTTTGCTGACCTTCCGATGAAATCACCCAAGTGAGTAAGTTTAGAGAAATGTCGAGCTTTACAGACTTGCACTTTTTCCCAGATGAGTTATATTGTTATTCACTTTTCTGTTACAGTCAACCCACATGAATATTTCTTCCAAGATTCTGAAATTTAAAAAAGCTTCCTCCAATAAGGTCAATAGAGGAGAGGAGAGGCACTTGCTTCTGAGGTTCCTAGTTGATCAGGATCAGGTTAGGAACATTCATATTCAGTTTATTATAGCTGAAAAATGCTGCCACATTTCTTCCACTTAATCTGCCCTGTGTAAGCATTTTCCAAAAAGAAATAAAATCCCAGTAACATTTGGAGAGATTATTACACCAGACACAGATCTGGTAAGAAAATCAAAATAGCTGTGTTTTAATTCCAGTTTTATTACTGGTGGATTGACTGAGCCTGGATTAGTCATTTAGCCAATCTTCTTGTGATTTTTTAAATCTCTATACTAGAAAAAATTATTTCTAGGCATTATTTAAGGAAATTAAGTAAATACCTGATTATAGAAATGATCTTAAGATAACAATTGGAAATTAATGAATAAATCAAATGTATAGTACATGTAACCTGGCTTGAATATATGTGATATAATAATACTAAGTTTCCAAATTATCAATAGCCATTAGTTACACATCTCCAAGAATAATTTTGCGTTTACTTGAGTTATCATTGTTATTTCCTAATGTTTGCATCATGCATAGTAATTTCATCAATAAAATTCCCTTTAAAGACAAACTTATTCTTAGATCTGGCTTGCTGGGAATTTGCCAAGAACCCAGGTATTCTCAGTTTACCACTGAATCACTGACTCAGTGATTTATCTAGTATATACTTGCAAATCTTTACACTCCCTCAGCTCTATTCACCCAGTTAACGGTAGTTTCACTGTCTCAGTGATGAATCTTCCTCATTTTGTGACAGTTTTCATCTCTTTTTTAACTATTCATTAGAAGAGCATGTGTTTGAAAATATCTCAAACAACAGCAGCAATAAAGTTCAAGTTTCTCTTTGTCCTTGTAGAAAACAAGCCCAGTCAGCCACATTTGAATCAAGTGCACTTGGGTTCCACAGCATGTACTGGGCTAGTAGTTTACATATACTCACTCACTGAACTTTAACCCTACAAGTTAAGTGACATTATTAGCATCGTTTCACAGATGACAACACCAAGGCTCAGAAAGGTTAGTGTCTCTTTCAAGGTCACTCACTTTGTGTCAGAAGCATGTGTGGAACCTAAGTCTGACTAACTCTCTAAAATTCATTTTCTTTTTTCTACATGAACACTGCTCATAATGAAAATGAGAAATAATCACTTTCAGTTTCCTGCTAGGAAGTATTAACTCTGGATATTTTGTAATAATTCTCAAAATATTTCAGGCACGTGCCTGAAGCTTTTTTTTTTTAACCGATATACAGATAGATTGGGCATGAAATTACCTCCCTATAGATCTCTTCAAATAGAAAGTATAAAAAAGGGAGAGTAGCCAGGTAAGGTGGCTCATGTCTGTAATCCCAGCACTTTGGGAGGCAGAGGTGAGAGGATTACCTGAGCCCAGGGGTTTGAGAACAGCCTGGGCAATTTGGCAAGACCTCATCTCTACAATAACTCAAAAAATTAGCTGGGCTTGTTGGCGCGTGCCTGTAGTCCCAGCTGCTTGGTAGACTGAGGTGGAAGGATCCCCTGAGTCCAGCAGGTCAAGGCTGTGGTAGCCACTACACTCCAGCCTGGGTGACAGAGTGAGACTCCAACTCAATAATAATAGATAATAATAGTAATAATAATGATGATGATGATGATGATGATAAATGAGAGAGTACTAAACAAGCCTTTCAGTCACTTAACAAATACTGATTGACTATTGCAGGCCAGGCTCAGGAGATGGATCGGCAAACCAGAGAAAGCTCCCAGTTCTCATGAGGCTTACATTTTATCAGGTAATGACAGAAAATGAACACAACAAGTAAATTATGCCATATGCTAAATGGTGGGAGGTGTGCCGGGCATGGTGGTTTACACCTATAATCCCAGCACTTTGGGAGGCCGAGGTGAGAGGATTGTCTGAGCTCACAGGTTTGAGACCAGCCTGGGCAACTTGGCAAGACCTCATCTGCACAATAAATCAAAAAAATTAGACAGGCGTGGTGACACGTGCCTGTAGTTCCAGCTTCTTGGAAGGCTGAGGCAGAAGGATTGCCTGAGCCCAGCAGGCTGAGGCTGCAGTGGCCTTGAGTGTGCCACTGCACTCCAGCCTGGGCAGCAGAGTGAGACTCCAACTCAAAAACAAAACAAAACAAAAGGTGATAGGAGCTCTAAAATACAGGGGGAAAGAGCAAGATAAGGAGGACTGGGAGTGGCAGGAAAGAGCAGGAAAGGGACAAGCTCCAGTGAATCTGATCAGTCAGTAGTGATGGAGGTAGCAGGAGATGGTAGGAAAAGCAGGGAGAAGCAGAAGCTGCAATGGCCTCATAAATTTTGACTTTTACTCTGAAGTCATTTCAGGGTTTTGAGCAGAAAACCAATGTAATCTGACTGATATTTCCAGTGATTCCTCTAGCTGTTGTGTAGAGAAGCAGTGGAGGGGCAGCAAAGGCAATGCAGGGAGAACAGCTATGAAAACAGGTAAGAGGCTACTGCAATAGTCCAGGACACAGGTGCTGGTGGCTTAAACAGGGAGAGTGGCAGCAGAGGTGGCAAAAGTACTTAGAATTTGAGGTAACATCAGTAGGATTTCTTGATAGATTTGATATAGAATGTATGAGAAAAATGATGAGGATGACTCCAGGGTTTGGCTTGATCAATTCGAGCACCATTAACTCAGATGGGCAAGGACCTATATAGATCAGTTCTGGAGCACAGATCAGAAGCTGAGTTCTAGGGGTTAAATTTAACACAGAGGGAAGATTTTAAATTGGAATATGTATACAAGTCAGGAGTTCTGAAGAGAGATCTGGGCTGGAGATGGAAATTTGTAAGTTATCAGCATACAGATGGTATTTAAAACCATAGCCTGAGTGAAATCACTAAGGGAGTGAGGACAGATAGAAAAGAAAAATAAACTTCTATTCCATTAAATATTTATAAGCATCTTACTTTCAATAAAGATTTAAAGCAGGATAGTGTTTTGTTGATTTTTTTTTTATAGAATAAGATGAAAGTTTCATGATTGAGGCTCTATATGCAATTATTTCCAATTTTCCTTTGAGCTAAATCTTCAGTTACTCTTGGTCAATAATATATTGTCACCTAATTGAAACTCCTTGCTCTCATATATACTTTAAGTCAACATAAATGAGCTAATGCATTGGTACCACTGTGATAGTGAATACAAAATCCTCATTTCCAAAATTTGTATCTCTATTTTATGCCAGCTATTAATACCCAGTGGAAGTATTTCTAGGAGTTTAGCTTCTCTGCCTTTAAAGAAAAATCCTACAATAAGACATAGACACATAATAAAATTGAACCTTAAGGACTATCCTTTTACTTTCCAGTGATGAAGAAAAAATAATGATGATTTAAACATCTTAATATAGAAAAACCAGAACCTTTAAACATACAAATTGAAAGCGAAATGTAGAGTAAATGCAAACGCCTTCCTTTGTTTCCTTGACAAGCACTTTCTCCCATATTCATTTTTAATGTCAGAGAATTCACAGAGCTAAGATCTTTATTCTAAACCTCTAGAGCTTGCCTTGGAAAGTAATTACATAGGTATTTGTCAGAAACTGAACTAATAGCCTTAGAAATTTAGTCCCATATATAGAGTATAGTTACACAAATTCTACCACGGTCCACTTCCCACTCTCACCTTCCCAGGTTCAGGCATCACTCCAAACCAGTTCTGGGTCCTTCTTCCTCTAAGGATCAGAGACGGGGTTGAGGCAAATTATAAAATTTAGTAAAAGCAAAGATTCAATGAAACAGGATGCAAGTATATAGCTGGTAGGCATATAAGCTGATTCAAGCTTTTGTGGAAAATTGGCAGCAAGGTCTGGGAGCTAATTGCTTCTGTTCTCTTCATATAAAACCCAGTGTTCCTTGTTTTCCCTCAGCTGACTCCTACCCCACTGTCCTGAGCTGACTTCTAGTGTGTCACTAAACCAGAAGATGCATGGGATAGAATGGAAATGGGTGCCATTCCCTTTGCTTTTCCACCAAGCATGATTTTTCCAATGGCAAGCTATTTATTTTTTTCTTATTACCATGCATAGCTGTTGTTGTTTTTAAGTAATTGTGTGTATTAGTCTGGGTCCCTGCAGGAAACAGATGGCACACTCAAACTGGATAATTTGAGGAAAGTTTGAGAAAGGTACTATTTAGAAAGGTATGGACACGATTTAAGGAGACCCACAATGCCAGTCAAGTAATGGGGTAGTAACAACACGGAGGCACTCTGAAGAGAAGGGGGTTAGGGAGCAGTTACCAAGATTGAGAGAAGGTAACAGTATGAGAGGACCCCCAACATGGGTTTTGCCTTTTGTCGAGTAATTAATCCTTCATCCTCACTTCCCTCCCACCCTTTTATCTCTTAATAGTGTCTCCCTTTGGTTAAACCAACATAAAACCAGGAAAAAGGGAGTTCATTGATGCCAAGTAAATGGATTAGCTACCCAGACTAGCTATGCAATTTGCAAAGTCCAGTGCAAAATGAAAATGCAGAGCCCTTATATTTTAAAAAATAGTTAAAGATTTCAAGACAGTAACAGCAAAGCAATGAATCAAGTGCAGGATCCTTCTGAGCGTGGAGCCCTGTGCAACTGCATAGATCACATACCCATGAAGCCAGCCCGCTCCCAGGACACATGGAAAAAAAATAAGGATACAGACAGGATGTGAAGGACAAATAAAGGGGTGCAACACACACTATGCTGCCTTTGATGAATTACTTAAATATTCTAAGCCACAATTTTCTTGTCTATAAAGTGGGGATTTAGTATTTCATATTGTTTTTCTGAGGATTAAATAAGATGCTACATGCTATTTGTACAAGTCAGTGGCTGGCAAAAAAAAAATGGTAAATATCAGCTACTACTATTAAATTAACATTACTGATTTAATATCAATATGCAGAAAAATATATTCATCTGTAATTGCACTAGTGTAAGTTATACAATTTCCATTATTTTGAAAAAAATCTATATTTATTTACTATTTTTTCAGGGAAATTTTTATACTTATATAATGTTAAGGAATTCTGGAATGTGTGGTGAATATAAACATAAAAAATAAAAATGTCTTCCTGACAGTACCACCATCTTCTTAAAACTGAGGACATTAATCTTTTACATAAGGAGCATAATCATTTTTTAAAGTAATCGGTGACCAAAATCTGGATAAACTGCCTTTCCTTCACCTCTTACCTCAAATTGCATGTGTGTGTGAGGTCGGTAAAAACTTCTTATTTCTAAATGACACTGTTTCTCATCCCTCCAGTTCTACCAATCTCCTTTGGCTACTCTTAAGGTCTTATTTTTGTATCATGCATTTTCCACTAGTCAGATGACCGTGAGAAAAGAGTGGAAAGGGCAGGAATTTTGAAGCCAGATAGGCCTCAGTTAGAATTCTGGCTTTGCAAAACCTCAATTTCTCAACCAACTCATCTTCAACAAAGCCTCCACCACCAACCTCTTGGGGGAGAAGAGAACCTATTCAGTAAATGGTGCTGGGAAAACTGGCTGACCACATGCAAAAGATTAAAACAAGACTCCAACCTATCACCACACACAAAAATCAACTCTAAATGTTCAAAAGACCTAAATGTAAAACCTCAAACTATAAGAACCTTAGAAAATGCAGGAGATACCCTATAGAAATTGGAACTGGAAACCAATTCCTAATTAAAACCCCAAGTTTCCATGCCATAAGAGATAAGATAGACAAGTGGGACCTCATCAAACTGACAAGCTTCTGCAAAGCCAAAGAAACCATCAAGAGAGCAGGGAGATAGCCCACAGACTGGGAAAAAAATATTTGCCAACTGTATGTCTGACAAAGGCCTAATATCTAGGATCTACAAGGAACTCAAACGTGCTGGAAAAAAAAAAAAAACAGCCCCATTACAAAGTGGGCAAAAGATATGAATAAATATTTCTCAAAAGAAGAATTACGAGCAGCCAGCAGATACATGAAAAAGTGTTCAGCCTCACTAGTCATCAAAGAAATACAAATTAAAACCACACTGAGATACCACCTAACTTCAGTCAGATGGACATCATCAACAACTCAAAAAACAACAGATGCTAGAGAGGATGCGAGGAAAAGGGAACACTTCTACACTGTTGGTGGGAGTGTAAACCATTACAATCTCTGTGGAAAACAGTTTGGCTATTCCTAAAAGATCTAAAAATCGACCTTCCATATGCCCCTGTAATCCTCCTACTAGTATGAAAAAGATACCTGCACACATATGTTTATTGCAGCATTGTTCACAATAGCAAAAACATGGAACCAACCATGCTGCCCATTGAAAAAGGACTGGATTCAAAAAATGTGGTACATACACACGATGGAATATTACATAGCAATAAAGAAGGACAAAATTATGAACTTCACAGCAACTTGGATGGACTTACAGTCTATAATATTGAGTGATCTATTACAGAAACAAAGGACTGAATATCGCATGTACTCACTCATAAGTGAACCTTGAACAATTATCATAATACTGTAAGAAAAGGATCGGCAGTAGTTGGAAACTGCCAGGGGAGGGGGGCACACCTCATCAACAAGGGTACCTGCATAATGAAATTTTTTAAAGAATTCTGGCTTTGCTAATTACCAGTAGTTCAAATATAGACTGAGCTTCATATATTCATCTGTAACACAGGAACCCTTGAAAATCAAATTCTTTAATTATATTGAGCACAAAGCCTAATACAAGTAATGCACTCAATAAATTAGTTCTTTTCTTCATTCCTCCTGCCTTTATTTTAGCCTTGCTTTCTGACTACATTTTAAACTCCTAGAGGGAACAGTATTTGTCTTATAGTATTCTTATTTCTTTCAACTTAGCTTTCTAAAACATGTTTTTTACAATTTACTATTTACTACTGCTATTCTCAAAACATCTTTTTTCACAACAGTAATATTTTAAAATGTTAAATACTTCTTTATTAAGTATGCTGAATAGAATTAGAAATGATACTATGATATTGACCTGATAATAATGAGTTAAGGTAAGAGGTTATTCCCAGCACTGACTAGAACTTGCATATGGCAAGTCCAGCAATATTCTTATGTATTGCACAGTATTAACATAGAAATCAATTTATGAATTGACTTTTGCCTAGAAACTAGGAGGTCCTACTTAGTTATTTTCCTCCATAAAAATATATAATGATCAATGAGAAAGCATAATATTTTATTTTCTAATACTGCTGTCACACAAAGGAATGCACTGTGTCACTGCAAACCCTGACCTGCCAGTTAACTCAAACCAATGTAAAATCATAATTATTTAGTCACTGACAAGTAAGTCTGCATAGAAAAATGATCCAAACATCAAGAGTTTTGCCCCTCTAGTTAAATAATTAGTTAAAACACTTTTATAATATGTTTTCTAAAAATGCATTTATTATTGCATATTACTTAATCTTTTCTAGATGATTCAGGGTGTGATGGTAAACATCAATGATTTTTACTGTGCTATAAGCACTTGGAGGACACTGAGATTAGTAATGTTTTGCCCTATATAAGGTCTAAACAATTAGTTTTGTCCTTTCTGTGTGTGTTTGTTTTGGAGGAGAAGTATCTCCTGTCTTACTGCCACATTATTCCCTCACTTTCTTATGTGTCTTCCTGGAGTGATGACATTTCACTATTCAACTGTACTACTGTTTTGTTTTGTTTTGTTTTGTTTTGTTTTGTTTTGTTTTGAGTCAGAGTCTCACTCCATTGTCCAGGCTGGGGTGCAGTGGCGTGCTGAAAGCCACCCTAACAATGACCCACTGGGCTCTAGGGATCCTTCTGCCTCAGTCTTCCAAGTAGCCGGAACTGCAGGAGAGCACTACCATGCACAGATAAGTTTTTTATTTATTTATTGTGGAGACGAGGTCTCACCATGTTGCCCAGGCTGGTCAGTTTTGGCTATTTTTAAATTACTTCTTGTCTGGTTCTCAGACCAAATGCTGAACATTTGAGTTGTTGATGTGTTAAACTATCACAAAATTAAATTAATTTTAATTATTTTACTCATATATTTCAAAGTTTGTGTTTTATTTAAAGATTCAAATAAAGAAAAGAAACACCTTAAGTTAAAATTTTCTAAAAACTTAAATTTTTCTTGGTCTCCAATTTAGGTATCTGAATAATAAATGACATGGTTTTCAAAAAACTATGCAGAAAAAAATTATTATGAAGCAAAAAAAAAAAAATACCCATGTAATGAATTTATACAATACTTTATATACACACTTTACTATATTCTACACAGTAACTAAGATTACTTTAGTAATCTTAACTGAATAGGAACATTTTTTTATCTTTTTCCTAGAAGTTCCCTAAAAGAGAGAACAATATGCTCTCATGTAGTATCTGATTTTTAATATGTGGATTACAAGAATTTTACATTATAAAGGTTCTTTTTACTTTTCCTTTTTCATGGCAGTCTTACAGTTGCCCTAATATATTACACCTGATTCTTTCACTGTTGTGATTCAAAGTCACTTCATAAAAAAAATCTGCATTGCTGACATAGAGAAAGTTGAAGGTGGTTACTGCCACCTTGAATAATTTTGCACATTTCACTTTCTTTAAAAAAAAAAATGTGAAGTAGCGGTGACTTTATTTTGCACTAGTCTACTACACTCTGAAATTCTTGAGAAAACCTGTTTTCTAAAATGATTTTGCCTTGTTACAGCAAAAAAATAAAAATAAAAATCTTCACATTACATGGTAGGTGCAGATGGATAGACCTAGGAAAGGTGCACTCGACCTTGGCAGCAGAGCCTGAGTGCTTCCAAGGGGAGGTCGAAAAGACAGATGGTTAGCTCGGCTTCATGTCTAAGAAACGTGTGCTGCCTTGAGTTAAGCAAGGGGACTTCCGTGAGAAGCCACATTTGTTTTCAGCCACTTCAAATTATTCTCATCTCTCTTAACAATTTACACAGCCATTTTTATTTTATCTTCCATGGCTCACTTCTGATTGCATTTTACCTAAATGATAACAAACTTGACATTCATACCCAACCCCACTGGTCTTCGGAGCTCAGCTTACATACACCATCATTCAGTGTCCCACCCTACTGCAATGCTTCATTAGGAACACACACTATCACTGTATGTGAAATGCAACACCTTTTGGGCCATTCCCATCCACCTCCAGAGCCACTGTGCTGACTCAGGCTCTAATCACTTTGTTTCTCCATGAAACCTTTCCTTTCACAGTATAAATTAGCCCTATCAGATAAATGGCAATAAAAATGATCTTCCTTAGTTTTACTGTATAACTTATCTATTCAAAATGTGCAGCTAATTTACAAAAATAAACCATGATATGTTCCAGGCACTATGTTAAGCATATAAACAAATTATAGCACAACTTTTAGGTATATTAAGAGTCCTTTGTACAAAGTAGTAATGGGAGCATAGCAGTGGGGCTGTAACCCAACCTGGAGTAAGGAAAAGGTGTCATTGACGGAGTTCTTGGACTTGGCAGACACCTGAATTTCAAGAGGAGTAGTAAGTAGTTTGAGCCACAATCATCAAGACTTGATCCTTTCTATTTTTCTAGCTTTCCCCTCCCTCACCTCTTTTCAGAGCACCCTCTATATTCAGACATTGTTATGATGTTTGCAGTTCTCTGCACATTTCATGCTGTGTCACACTTCCAGTTCCTTGTTCAGGGGCTTTTTCCCTCTACTTTTAATGTTCTTCTCTGTTCACTCACCTTTATTCTACTTTTCCTTTGTTATCCTAGTCTGTTCTCAGTTGCTATAACTGAATACTCGATTGAATAATTTACAAAGAAAAAATATTTATTTAACTCACAGTTCTGGAGACTTGGAAGTTCAAGATTAGACAGCCGCATCTGGTGGGCTTTCAAGGAGGACCTTGTGCTGCATCATAACATGGTAGGAGGCATCACAGGGCAAGAGAGGCACTTAATTGGCTTTTATAACAAATCCATTCTTGTGATAACCCATTAATCTACTCATAAGGGCAGAGTCCTCATGACCCATTCACCCATTAAAGACCCTGCCTTCTAACACTATTATATTAATTAACTTTCAATGTGAGTTTCAGAGGGGACAAAGATTCCAACGATAGCACACTTTAGCTTCTATTGAGACTTAACCACCAAAATGATATTCATGATTACTCAAGTTGGAATAAAAATGACTGCTCTATGATACACCCTTTGAAAACTTCCTTTGTGGCATGTATTACAATATATTATCCCCCTATTTACTATAACCTGAAGATGTGATCCACCTGATATTCCATTTCAAATCTCCAGAACACTGCTTGTGTTCAATAAATGTTACTCACATGCAATAGTAAGCCCTACCAAAGCATTAAAAAGCATAAAATACTTTTAAAAAATAAGCTTGAGGCTGGGCAGAGTGGCTCATGCCTATAATCCCAGCACTTTGGGAAGCCGAAGTGAGAGGACTGCTTGAGCCCACAGGTTCAAGACCAGCCTGGGCAACTTGGCGAGTCCTCATCTCTACAATAAATCAAAAAATTAGCCGGGCATGGTGGCACGTGCCTGTAGTTCCAGCTACTTGGAAGGCTAAGACAGAGGCATCACCTGAGCCCAGCAGATTGAGGCTGTGGTGGCCATGAGTGTGCCACTGCACTCTAGCCTGGGCAACAGAATGAGACTCCAACTCAAAAAAAAAAAAAAAAGAATTTGTTTTATTAAAAAATAATAAAAATAAGCATGAATCAGTTGAACAATTTGTCTCAGTGAGTTAAAGTCAACTGTGGCAAATCCAATTCTTCACTTGTGATCAATTCCTGTAGGTCAAATTTTGCTTTTATTTTTTTTAATAGTTTTATTTTTGAGAAAAATTTCATTTCACCTCTCCCAATGAACAGACATTTATTTCAAGATACATTGAAGACTAAAACTGTCAATGCCTCTAACCTACCAGCCACTGACTTACTGAAGGAGTGCAATTTGTTACTCATGGCTCCTGAATGTTCCTCATGTCACAAACCTTTACAGTCTGTGCCAAAGCAAAGACAATCATTCGTGAAAATGCATTCATCACAAGTTCCAATTATCATAGGTCTCTCTTTGAAAAGAATATTTTTATTGCAAAATCTAACATTTCCCAGAAAATTTGATTTCGTCTTCTATTATTGTGGTCTACAGAAGTCACAGAGAAAACAACTATTGCTATTATAGAATCTCAGCCCATATTATGGTTGATATCTACAATTTTTGTTGCAAAGTATACAAGCATTACTTTGAATTCCAAGTGATACAGTTTGGTGGCCCAGGTCATTATTTGCATATTGATGAGTTCTGTTTAGTCATAAAATAAAGTATCATGTGACTATGCTCCTGAGAGAGAAATGTGAGTCTTGGTATTATCAATAATACCCACAAATTAGCTACTAGTTATTTGGGAATTGTTGATGACTTTTCTGCTCAAACTTTACTACCTATTTTTCAACATGTAGTTCAGACTGGTTCTACACCATTCACTCTGACTCACAGGCTATATATAATAACATTTAGTCTTTCCTTGGTTTCCAACACACTCAGATGAACCATAATGATTCCAACTCCATTACATGAGAAGAAATGAAAAGCTGAAGAGAAGATGTAATGACTTTTTCATCACCAACCAATATTGGAAAGTAGATTAATGACTTTCCACGGTAATATTATTACACTTGAAGCTTAGTGAGGACAACTCTCCAACATCACAGAGAATATTATTTAAGAATCTATTCCTTTCTATAAATCTACCATACTCACTTTTGTATTTCTAATTACTAGTAAGGCCAGTTATGGCTCTGAAATATAATCTTTAAGTCCTGAATTATAAATAACATATAATATTTCATAATAGCTCCAATAATTTCATAAGTAATATACAATTTTAAAGGTTGTAAGTTATGACATCAAAAATTCAAAATGTGGAAAAGGAGTGTAGTAAAAGTATAGAGACTTTTTTAAGTAATCAGTTAAGTTATTATTAGTTTAGTAAAACTGGTTATAACTATGTGTTTTTTAAGTCTCATGGTAACCATAAAGCAAAATTCTATAATAAATACACAAAAATAAAGAGCAAGGAATCAAAACATAATGCTAGATAAAAATCACTTAACCACAAAGGAACAAAGCAAGCAAAAATGCAAAGAACAAAGGATCTACAAACCAACTAGAAAACAATGAACAAAATGGCAGTAATAAGTTCTTATCTATCAATAATTACCTTGACTATAAATGGACTAAATTCTTCAACCAAACTACATAGAGTGACTGAATGGGTTAAAAAAAAAATAAGACCCAACTACATGCTGTCTTTAGACTCACTTCACCATTAAGGACACATAAGCAGACAGTAAAGAGATGGAAAATGATATGGAATACAAGTAGAAATCAGACATCACAAGTAGCTATACTTGTATCAGATAAAGTAGACTTTAAGTTAAAAACTTTAAAAATACACAAGAATGGTCATTATAAAATAATAATGGAGTCAATTCAGCAAGAAGATATAACAACTGTAAACATGGTACTGTCCATTCAACAATGGACAGATCATCCACTCAGATATTTAATAAGGAAACAAGGAAATTAAGCTGTACTCTAAACTAAATGGACCTAACAGATATATACAAAACATTTCATCCAACTGTTGCAGAATACACATTCTTTTCAACAGCCCATGGAACATTTTCCAGGATAGAGCATATGTTAGGCCTCAAAACAAGTCTTACCAAGTTTCAGATTAAAATAATATCAAGTATATTTTCTGAACACAATTGTATAAAACCAGAATTCAATAACAGGAGGAACCTCAAAAAATTTACAAGTACATGGAAATTAAATAACAACCTTTTGAAGAAAAGCCCAGGGCCTGATGGCTTCACTGCTGACTTCTACAAAACACTTAAAGAAGAAATAGTATCAATTCTTCTTAAACTCTTCCAATAAATTAAAAAGGAGGGGATACTTCCAATCTCATTTTCCAAGGGCAGCATTACCCTGATACTGAAGACAGACAAGGACATTATAAGAAGGGGAATCCATGTTGCCCAAGGGTCAGCTGTATACCATAAAGTTACAGTATCCAAAACAGCATGGTACTGGCATAAAAACAGATATACACAAACAGAACAGAATGGATAGCCCAGAAATGAATCCACTAATTTACAGAGAACTGATTTTTGACAAAGATGCCAAGAACACACAATGGAGAAAGGACAGTCACTTTAATAAATGGTAAAACTGGACCATATGTAGAAGAATGAAAATATAACTTTTAATGCCATATATAAAAATAAACTCAAAGTGCACTAAAGACTTTAACTTAATACCCAAAACTATGAAACTACTAGAAGAAAACATAGCAGAAAATTTCCATAACATTGGTCTAGGCAATGATTTTTCAGATATGACACCAAAAGCATATGCAACAAAACCAAAAATAAACAAATGGAATTACATCAAACTAAAATGATTTTGCACAGCAAAATAAACAACCAACAGAATGAAGGGACAATCCACATAATAGGAGAAAATAGTTTTAAACTATAAATCTAATAAGTTTAGTGTCCAAAATATTTAAGCAACTCAAACAACTCAGCAGCAAGAAGATAAACAACAGAATTTAAAAATTGGCAAATGACCTGAATCGACATTTCTCAAAAGAAGACATTAAAATGGCCAATAAGTATATTTTTTAAATGGTTAACACCCCCAGACATCAGGGAAATGCAAATTAAAACCACAATGAGATATCACTTCACGCTTGTAATAATAGTTATTATCAGAAAAACAAAAGGTAACAAACGTTGGTAAGGATTTGGAGAAAAGGAAACTCTTGCATACTCTTAAAGAATGTAAATGAATAAATTTATAGAAAGCAGTATGGAGGTTCCTCAAAAAATTAAAAATAGAATTACCATATGACTCAGCAATCCTATTACTGGGTATATTTCCAAAGGAAATGAAATGAGCACATTAAAAAGATATCTGCACTCCCATGTTTCTTGCAACTTTGTTTTAAAAATATACCCAGATACAGAAACAACCTAAGTGTCCACCAAAAAATAAATGAATAAAGAAAATGTGGCATATGTATAAACTAGAATACTATTCGGTCATTAAAAAGAAGAAAATTCTCTAGCCGGGCTCGGTGGCTCAGCCTGAAATCCCGCGCCTTGGGAGGCTGAGGTGAGTGGATTGCCTGAGCCCACGAGTTCGAGACCCGCCTGGGCAACTTGGTGAGACCTCATCTCTACAATAAATCAAAAATCAGCCGGGCGTGGTAGCGCATGCCTGTAGTTCCAGCTACTCG